>JAJOZX010004441.1:0-2500 GCA_023014485.1 Bathynomus jamesi | reverse complement strand
GTGTTAGATGTACCGCGACAGTCGTTGCTCATAGAATAGACAAACTGAGCGCGTTTAAGGCTCCTGGGCCAGACCAGTTTCTCCCCAGTGTTTTGCGAGAAGTGCGCGACCAGGTGGCTCCCCACCTGGCTACAGTCTTCAACAAATCGTTGGAGATGGGCCAGGTGCCTGGTGACTGGAGAGAGGCCAACGTGACCCCTATCTTTAAGAAAGGGGATCACGAAAGTCCAGGGAACTATCGTCCTATTAGTCTCACTTCAGTTGTAGGTAAATTATTAGAAAGGATAATAGCTGATAGAATCGTTGACCATTTGGATTCCTACAAGCTGCTTGGGGACTCCCAACATGGGTTTAGATGGCATAGGTCGTGTCTCACCAACTTGCTCGAGTTTTTCCACGTCATGTTGAGTGAGTACGATAAGAGTAGGGCGATTGATATACTTTATCTCGACTTTCAGAAAGCCTTTGATAAGGTACCTCACCGCCGGCTAATGGCGAAAGTGCGCGCGCTGGGTATCGGTGGGGAAATAGGTAGGTGGATTGAAAACTGGCTAAGGAATAGGCGGCAGAGGTGGTAATTAAAGGGGCTAGTTCGGGTTGGGCCTCGGTCACTAGTGGGGTTCCTCAGGGTTCCGTTTTGGGGCCACTGTTGTTTACCATTTACATAAATGATATCGACGGTGGCATCGTCAGTCGGATCGCCAAATTCGCTGATGACACCAAGCTTGGGGCCAATGTTGGGACGCCCGAAGCGATCGAGGAACTGCGTGCGGACCTAGGTAGGATAGGAGAGTGGTCCGAAAAATGGCAAATGCCGTTTAACTTGAGTAAATGCAAAGTGATGCACATTGGCTACGCCAATCCAAGTCGGACTACTCGATGTTGGGCAGTAATATCGAGGTGACTGATTTAGAAAAGGACTTGGGTGTGCTAATTAGCAGCGACCTTAAGTTTACGAAACAGTGTGTAGAGATGGAAAAGAAAGCCCAGAAACTATTGGGTTATATCAGGAGGCAATTTCAGTTTCGGAACAAGGAGATTGTGCTCTCACTGTACAATTCCCTTGTTCGGCCGTACCTGGAGTATGCTGTGCAGTTTCTGGTCGCCCACCCTCAGGAAAGATATTGAGAGGCTGGAGCGAGTGCAGGCGAGGGCCACAAGTTGATCCCTTCCGTTAGGCATATGGGCTACAATCGACGGTTACGCGCCCTGAACTTGTTTTCGCTTGAAACTCGGAGGCTGCGCGGTCAACTGATCGAGGTTTTCAAGCTCTTACGAGGGTTCAACGATGTCGATTTAGAAGTATGTTTAGTTAAATGATAACCCAACTCGCAACAATGGTTGGAAGTTGGATTTGAAACGGTTTAGGACTAGTGTGTGTGGGAATTACGTTACGTATAAGATCTGTGACACATGGAACAGGTTACCTTCGGAAGTTGTGAACAGTTCCTCTGTGGATCAGTTCAAGAAAAGGTTAGACGAAATCTTGCACACTATTTGAGTGTGTAAGACATTTAGGACCTCAGTCTGCGGAAATTTCTTTTCCTGTAAAATAGTTGATATCTGGAACCAACTTCCCTCGAGGATGTTTCCAGTCAAAGTGTAAATCTGTTTAAAAATAGGCTAGACAAAGTACAGAACACACTCATAGTTTAAGATTAAAACCTCAGAAAACTCTGCAGGAGTTCGCTTGCTCGGTGTCTCTGTGAGCAAGCTAAATATAGAGCTATTTATATATTCTCCACTTTCCTGTAAAATTTCCTTGGCTACTTTTCCAGGGTCAAGTATTTTCTTCAACCTTTTTCCGTACCTGCCTCTGGCAGGGAGGGAGCGGAGGGTGGGGAGAGAGCCTTCTACTTTTCTATCCAGTTTTCTACTACTGCTAGCATAGTTTGAAAGACAAAATTTTCCCTGGCACCCGTTGCCATTGGTACCTCCTCGGTATGGGCCGCAAGGCCTTTTGAGGTACTTTTTCCTTGTAACTCCTTGTAACTCTCTCTCTCTCTCTCTCTCTCTTCTCTCTCTCTCTCTCTCTCTCTCTCTCTCTCTCTCTCCTCTATCTCTCTCCTCTCTCTCTCTCTCCTCTCTCTCTCCTCTCTCTCTCTCCTCTCTCTCTCTCCTCTCTCTCTCCTCTCTCTCTCTCCTCTCTCTCTCCTCTCTCTCTCCTCTCTCTCTCCTCTCTCTCTCTCTCTCTCTCTTCTCTCTCATCTCTCTCTCCTCTCTCTCTCTCTCTTTCTCTCTCTCTCTCTCTCTCTCCTCTCTCTCTCTCTCTCTCTCTCCTCTCTCTCTCTCTCTCTCCTCTCTCTCTCTCTCCTCCTCTCTCTCTCCTCTCTCTCTCTCTCCTCTCTCTCTCTCTCCTCTCTCTCTCCTCCTCTCTCTCTCTCTCCTCTCTCTCTCCTCCTCTCTCCTCTCTCTCTCTCTCTTCCCTCTCTCTCTCTCCTCTCCTCTCTCTCTTCTCTCTCTCTCTCTCTCTCCCATCCTCTCTCTCTCCTCTTCTCTC
>JAJOZX010004440.1:297500-392688 GCA_023014485.1 Bathynomus jamesi | reverse complement strand
TTATAGTTTAGGAACTCTAAAAGAGAAATTATGATGATCATAATTTTACCATTAGCCGAAATTAAATAAAAAAAAGCGCTCGATAGAAAAAATTATTTTGTAATTAAATTATTAATTTGTAGATATTAATTACGGCCAAAATACCTGATTCAAAAACGTTCTGACGTTAAATCTTAATTAGGTGATTGGTGAAAAACTATTAAAAACCCCGTTTTAAAAGGTTAACTCCCATCGGAACAACTGTAACTATATAGACACACACACACGCACACACACACATATATATATATAAAATATATATATATAATAAACTCGAACTGTCATACATTTAATCGCATACCCATCAGCTATATGGACAGTTGTGATAAAATTATAGTTTAATATTTTTAACGACACACAGTTGCGGAAAAATGTTTAATGAACAGTTTTCGCTTCAAAATATATTAAAATTCACAAACTTTTTTCCGCGACTCTACATTTTATTTGAATGACTGTATTTAGAGTGAAAATACGATATTAAAGATATTGTATAAAGGTATGATAGCTGAAAATAAACAAATAAGTCACGATTATCGTTAATTCAATTTTATTCCCGTTTTCATTATTTTGTACACTCTTTTGGACAATAATTATGTACCCGCTGCGATAATTTATGCAGAATCGACGATATAGTGACAAATGGTCCTGAAACATTAAGCTCTGAAAATATCCCAACACACGAATATACTCAACCGTCTAAAACTGCACTCCCAAAATACATTCAATAATGCAAATGGTTTTCTTCGGTTCTTCATTTTGTTACAAATAAAGGTGAAAATTAATCTTGCTGAAATTCTTCATTTTTTTAAACGTTTAGACACCACCGTGATCAATTATGCGCGCACAAATTTTTCGTATTCCTAAACGAAATGTCAACAATTGAATTAAACATTCCAATTTTTTCACCTAAAAATAAACAAAACAAAATTAGAGTATTTAAAAACAAAACTAGAGTATTTAAAAACAAAACTGGAGTATTTAAAAACAAAACTGGGGTATTTAAAAACTAGTCGAATTGTTCTGAGCTGAAAATATCACTTGCATGTCGCATACATATACAGTAGAAATGAAACATGAACGCCCGAGTAGTCTCATTTCACGAATCATTCCTTTGTGTATTATCGCAAATCGGGTCTTCTCTTTGGGCTTATCCGTGAATCGATGTATCTTTCTCTGTCTATCTATTTATAAGTACCAAAATACCTGAAAACTTCTCTGTTTCTGCGTCTGGATTTCTTCCTTTATAATAAAAATAAGACAACAGACTCTGAACCAAACTTTGGTGTGTGATGAAAACAATACAGCTATTTTGGCAAATATCATATTCTACACGATATTTGGGCACCCAAATTCCAAATTTGAATTAGTATTTTATATATATATATATATATATAATATATATATAATTAAGCGGCAGAGGTTAACGTTGTCTCTTTTAATGCTTTTTAGCGTTGAAAAAGAACTCATTATATGAGCTGAAAAAGTTACTGTTTTAATATTTTATTTGCAGGTGTATATATATAATATATATATAATATATTATATATATATATATATATATATATGAGGTAGCAATAAATCTTCATTGTGTACGAATTTTGGAAACAAATATCCTCTCAGAAATGTGACGTATCACAGTAAATCTACAGGGATTTGTGTTGCACACACACACACACACACACACACACACACGTGTGTGTGTGTGTGTGTGTGTGTATGTGTAACAGAATGAGAAATTACATGTCCTGTAAGTCATTTTGGGTCAATAGCATAATATATTTGCATGACAACAAAAAAACATTTTTTGACAACTAATAATTTTCTTTATTATTATTATTAACCTATTATTATTATTATTATTATTATTATTATTATTATTAACGTTGCTGTTATTATTGTTGTTACTGTTATCATTGATAATTAATATGCGCATATTAGATTTTAAAAATACAAGGATAATAATGCTTATCTTCCGTTTGTACGTAGAAAACTTTTATATATTTATATTTCTATGATTTTATTTGATTTTATTTATTTCGCTCTATTTTAATTACTTACTTATTTATTTATTCATTTGTTCCCTTCTTATACTTATCATTTTTTGCCATTTTTGGATTATTGTTACCAGCACCTTCGGATTCGAACCCCCGACCTAAGTATCCTCACTTCGTTTAAGGAAAACGGTGTTACCCACTTTAGAGGGTACTGTATTTTGTTGTCGTACACTAATTAATTCCGAACTTTACCTCAGAAACCCCCCGAAAAAACCTTAAGTCGCTTTTAAAATTTCAGCGTTTTCTGAACTATCTTTCCGCCCCCTTAAATGTAACAAGAGAAATTCTTCAAAAAAAAGTATGCTTAAAACATGTTTTGTAAAGAATTCAAATGTTGGTGTGCGGTAAACAAAGTGGTCTTTTATACTTCTGAGCATGATGTATTTGGAAAAATTTCGTAGGAACAGTTTAAATTTTTCATTTCCTTTAAATACGCAAAAGTGATCCGGCTTCATGAAAAACAGAACTTCTTAAAGAGTTAGCAATGCGTGTGTATGGCTTTAATTACGAGCCAGTATCCAAAAGATTTTAATTTGATAATCTTTACTTCATTAGTAAAATTAATTTCAGTAAATATGATTAAGCCATTCACGAGTAGAAAACCTTTTAATTTAATTCAACTCTTCTCTCTTTCGACTAAATCTTGCCACATATCGGAAAACATCCTTGAGAAAATCATAGTACATAGAATTAATACGCAAAGAGGAAAATATACAGTCACGTTATCAGTTTTGGTTTAAAGAACTCTACGGAGATTGCCGTCACTACGAGGGGTTCTATAAAATTTAAACATTTTAACAATAAAAATCTTCAGTTGCGATTTTCCCGGGCTTGCCTGAAACTTTTGACTCAACAGAACACTGAATTCGAACGCGAGCACTGAAGTAAGATGTCAATGGGCTGGTTAAAGTCTTATTTCAATAACACTAAATGAGCACGTACCAAACTTTCAATCAGCCACACACGGAGTACCACAGGGTTTCCATACTGGGGCTCGTTCTATTTCTGTGCTATGACTTTAAAAATAGCTATAATGTAACTAGCTACTCTATAAGAAAGGACGACAGGGAGCTCAGTCGTATTCATAGCTGGTTCAATGTAATTCAATTATCTTTAAATCTATCAAAAATTTCGTAATTGACCATATCAAATAAAACAATACAAATTTAAATATAACCTTTCAACATACTCGTGATAAACATGAGAAGCACACTTTTATATGAAAAGCCAACCTTTAAAGGCCATATCGAATATATACTGAATAAAATGTTAAAACCATTACATTTAGCATACATTAAGATATCCAATTCTAAAGCATTTACAGTAGTGAATCTCGACCGAGTTCGTAGAAATAAAAGCTAGAACATCGTCTGTCTCTTAAAAGCACCGCTTTAAGAATCATACCAGGAGCTAGAAACAACCGAAAACACACGTTATACGTTCAAATCCTTAAAAACCACTTAATGACCTATAAAAGCTGAAAAACCACTCATGCATATATGCATAATATACTTGATAAGAAAGCTTTTTTGCTGATAACGCGAGACATGTCAAACAACCAAATAAACCATTCACTGAATTTAAGATCTGACAACTGTAATTACCATTTCCAAACACTAAAAAATTTCCTCATACAAAGCGATTCACATTTTGAATAATTTAAAAATAAACTTAAAAAGCAAACGTTGCCTATAGAAATTTTCTTATTCATTCAAAAATAAATTTTATGACGGGTTCTAGCTATCTATCCCCCCCGCCACATTCTCGTCCTTAAACCTTCAGAGAAAAGAAAATCAATTCGGGATTTAAATTATAATTCTCTGTAATTTAAGAACACCTTCTAAATAAATTTTAAATAGTACAATAATTGGCTTTCACTTTAATTCAAAATCAGTTATAAATACTAAGTAAATAATTTTTAGTTTAAATATATATAAAACTACGAGTATATGTTACTGTATACATCTGTGAAGGTCTTCTTTATATAAATTGTGGCAGAATGAATACAGCACATTTTTGCCATGGAAGGCAATTCATTTTGCCTCAGATATAGCAGTTCAATACATACAGTATATTTCTTTATTACGCAATAACTATATATATATATATATATATTATATATATATATCTTTCGAGCAACAAAGAGCTTAAGTACGAGTGTAAGTTTATGAATGCTTTCCCAAAAAGCTTTGTTTTTCCCTCTGTAAATTCGTGCATGCGCTTTATATTTACTTTTTCTTTATACAGAATGGCCACAAAGTCTTTTTACATGAAAAACAAGGGAAACATAGAGATATGCTGTAATTTCACTGCAAAGGGACTTTGTGGCCACCCTGTACATTATTATTATTATTATATTATACGTGTACAGGGTGTATGATAAGTAACTCCCTATTTTAAAATTCTGTAACTTCCCTATTTCTTACTCAATTTTAATGAAACACCGTAAATTATTTAGTATTTAGTGTGGTTTTCTGTATAGAGCTTTCTATCGGGAAAAGCTGACGGTTTGGTGTGGTATGACATCGACAACCATTGTTGGACCTTTTTCCATTTGGGACACACTGAATGCTGAAAGATACCGGCAAATGTTGAAAAATCACGTATTGTCAATGATTTCGCAATGGAATAACATTGATAATCTTCATTTCATGCAGGACGGAGCACCTTCTCATTTTTCTAACGATGTGCGGACATGGCTGCATGACAAGTTTCCTGGACGATGGATTGGAAGACGTGGTGCGCATGAATGGCCTGCTCGCAGCCCAGACCTACATCTTGCAGGGGCGTAACTGGAGTAAAAAGGTTGGGGGGACGAACACAATCCTATTGTTAGAAGCAGTGATTATCTATGAGAGTAATTATAAAAGTTGTTCCCCCCAACTTTTATAATTACTCCCACAGATAATCAGTGCTTCTAACAATAGGATTGTGTTCATCTTCCCCCCAACTTTTTTACTCCAGTTACGCCCCTGACACCTTGTAATTTCTTTCTCTGGGATTGGGCTAAGGAAGAAGTTTATCGCCACAAACTTAAAGATCTTGATGAACTGGGAGAAAGAATTAACCATGTTCTCAACAATGTTCCTGAACGCATGTTACGGGCAGCATTGGACAACATACCTGTTCGTCTAAGCCTCTAAGGAAATGTTGTGATAATGCGGAAGCACATGTGGAAATGTAAAGTGCATATGAATGTTTGTGAATGAAAACCTCAATAATACTGAATAATATACAGTTCGTTTCTTTAAAATTGAGTAAGTAATAGGGAAGTTATAAGAATTTTAAAATAGGGAGTTACTTATACACTTATCATAAGTTATATCCGAAACCATAATTTTAACTTAATACATATTTAATTCCACACATGAAAACTTTTTACTATAATTTTATTAAATATTCTGCTCCATTTCTATAAGGTCACTTCTCTATATTTGTAGTCTCTGGGTTAAAAATTCGTTGAATAGTAAATTTTTTTTATATAAAAGCGTAAATTAGGGAACTTGAAACGTAAGTTGGGGAGCGAGAGCAAATTAAACTTCGCGAAACTCTGTGCATACCAAAAACCTGACCTCAAATACTATATATTTTCCACAATAATCGTCGTAAAATGAAAAATTACCAAAATTTTCATCTGAAGATTATTTTTTGAACTGTTACGCGCGTACAGAGGCACAAATTGAGTTTCTCTTCTGACTAATTTACCGATACTTTTTCTTACCGTAATAACTCACATTTTTTCAGACTGAATTGTTTTCATCTTTCTGCTTTCAGGATTTTTGGGGTTTATTTTATTTATTCTTTTTTTCGAGAAAAAAAGCAATTTTGTCAGGAAGAAATCCTTTAGTAATTAAAAGCTTTAAAAAAGGGAGAGCACTTCGTGTATTTTTTTAATGCGGCTTTTTCAGAATCTGAAGATAAATTATGAAGGAAACATTCAATTTATTAAGAAATTTTTCAATGTTGGACAACTTAAAAAAACAATAAATAAATACAAAGTTAGAATCACGTAATAGCCTTCCTCTAACTGTTTTTTTTTTTTAACCAATCAGAATCGTTTATTTTTATTTTTTATTTTTTACTGATCGTATATTTTTTAATGAATTTATGACATTTCCAAGTTAGGTCGTAACTTGGGTTTCCTCGTATTTATATGGTTTTCAAAATGGTGAAAGTTTTTGCGGGTAAAAGTTATGTAAATGGTAATTATGAACGCATTTCAGTTCTTTATTATGCTATTTATATAATTATTTAATGGGTTTAAAGAATGCACCACCATATCGCTTTTCCGAAACCGTTTTTCATACGGACGATATAGAAAAATATTTTCAGGACCAATGAAGAAGCGCGGAAGTGTGGGAAAAATGAGAAAATTTTAGAAAAACCAAAAATAAAAGTTCCCTCGTGAATCGGGTGAATCTTACTTTTTCAAAAAAACTAGTTCGTTATTTTACGAAGTTTGGAGGTTTTATATACTAGAAATTAAACCCGCACATTCGCTTTATAATTACTAGTACAGTTCCCGTCACTTCGCTGACGGTTAGACAGGCTAAACTACAAAAAAAGAACCCAGCCGTGAAAATTTTGAGCTTCACATTGTGTCAACATTTCTGAATTTGGTATCTCCCTAAACCTCCTCACCCCCATTCATACAACTTGGGGGCTAACCCCCTCCCCCATTACCCCCACCCCTCCCCATTACCACACCATCCCCCATTACCCCCACCCCCACCCTTCCGCCCACCCCAACCCTTCCCCCCACCTCACCCTTCCCCCATTGCTAAACTACAGAAAAGAACACAGTCATGAAAATCTTGAGCTTCACATTTCCGCCCGTAATACAATTTCTGAATTTTTTTTACAATTTCTGAATTTTTTTCTCACAATTTTTTCTAACAATTTCTGAAAGTGTGACGGACGGACAGACAGACAGACAGACGGACGGACAGCTCTCTTATTATAGTATAGATTATACTTATAATTATTTCGAGTAAAGGAACAAAGTCGATCCGCACGATGTCGACACGCATAATGTTCATACTGAAAAGTTAGTTTAAATTTGGTCAGGTTAGGCTCATTTGGGTTCGGTTCGGTTCGGTTACATTATGCTCTGGTTAGGTTAGGTCACATTATGCCCAGTTAGGTTAAGTCTGGTTAGGTTAGGTCAGTCATTTTCATTGAAAGTAGTTTGAAATTTGAAATCCATATACTTGTCGTCGACCTTATTTATGAAATTCGATTTTGTTCATGTAACGCAATTATTTTATAATTATGAGTTGGTTGTGATCTCGCTTTGTGATGCTTCTTACATTCAAAGTTTATTTTAGGTTCAATCGAGTCAAAACATTTAGTGAGAATAGTTCTTTTTCTGAGAATATTTGCGGGAATGATTTGGGGAACAATGTCGATCCATACAATGTCCACACGCATAATGTCGACACCAAAATTTCTGAATTTGCATAATATCTAAAATCTTGACCTTTTGCACGCCAATTAAATTCGTGTTAAGTTAGTTTAAATTAGGTCAGGTCGGACTCCGTTTGGTTAGGTTAGGTTACATTATGACCAGTTAGGTTACACTAGGTTAGGTTAGGTCTGGTTAGGTTAGTCATTTTCTTATGAAATCTGAAATGTATATATAGGCTGGTCACTTTCAGTTAAAATATTAAACAAACTTTTCAGTTTCATTTGAAATAAATGAATCTGCATAAGGTCGATCTGGAATAAAGTCGATTTGCATAAGGTCGAACGTCGACATTATGAAATTCGATTTTGCTCACGTAATTCAATGAATTTAGTATTGAAAGTCATTTACATAATTTAAAACAATTATTTTGAAATGAACGTAAATCATTTTGACTTTTCAAGGCGTTATTTTGAAGATAATCTAATTGCTAAAAAATATTATATATGTATTATCTTCTCGTCTAAACAAAATTTTATCCATTTCATCTGCAAAGAACTTTTAAATACTTTAAATTTACTTCAAGATTAGATGTTTAAAGTATCTGAATGGCAAAAAATACATGAATCCTATTTCAAATCGATAACGCATCTTTCTGCATGAGGCCATAGTTGGGGTACAATTAAAGATTCCTCGTTCTCTTCTCTCGATATTCTAACTAATCTTTTTTCTCGTCTAACTACCGTATCTATTTTACATCTTTTATCTCTTTCCTTCGCGAAATTACTTGTCCTCCAAGTTAACTTTTCTATGCATTTTATTTATCTGATTTTGTTCCTTCTTATTACTCGAAAAAATTGTCATCAGCTCTATTCTACGTTCTCAGGGATATTAACAACCTGAGTTCTGTTCTGTCTATTAAGTCAGTAACTGATCTTGTTTGAGTTATAAAATTTGGGTTAATTTTTAATATACTTCTGTCCTAATAATTCTTCCATAATAATATATATATATATATTATATATATAAATATATATATCTATATATATATATATATACAGGGTGCGGCATAAGTCGCTTTACCGAGAATAATGAAATCATCTTGCGAAGAATATATTTATTATTTATTACAGAAATTGTTCAAAGTGTCCTCCATCATGTTCAATACACACGTTACATCTCTGAACCACTGAACAACAAATAGCACGACACAGTTCTCTGGTATTATTCAACGTCTCGAACTCTTGGCGTATCAGTCTTAATGTGATCGAAGTTCCGAGGTTTCTGACCGTAGACTCTATCTTTGATTATACCCCACATTGAATAATCACATCACATTGAATATTCAATGTAGGGTGTAATCAAAGATAGAGTCTACGACCAGAAACCGTGGGACTTCGATCACATGAAGACTTTGATCGCCAAGAGTTCGAGACGTTGAATAATAAATAACAAAGAACTGTGTCGTGCTATTTGTTGTTCAGTGGTTCAAAGATGTAACGTGTGTATTGAACATGATGGAGGACACTCTGAACAACTTCTGTAATAAATATAAGGTTTAACATATATTCTGCTCGAATTTTTAGTTCATTCAGAACAAAAATTAAAGTACTTATAAGGACAAATTTGCTCGAACTTTTAGTTTATTCACAACAAAAATTAAATGACATAATGACAAATTAATCATCAATATAATTCCCTTCTTTTTCTATAACCTCCTCCCACCTGTAGTAAAGTTTTTTTTATGCCAAGTTTCAAGAAATCCCTTGGTTTCGAGTTAAAAAAAAGCGATCACTTCTTTTTCGATAGCTTCCCTGGATTGCAACTTTTGTCCATCTAGGTGGTGTTGCAGACTTCTGAATAAATGATAGTCTGAAGGTGCGATGTCCGGGGAATAAGGTGGATGAGGCATTTTTTCCCAACCAAATGCCTCCAATTGGGCAGTGGTGATTTGAGCAGTGTGAGGGCACGCGTTATCCCTCTGGTGGAATAGAACATCTCTGCGATTAATTAATGTAGGACGTTTTTCTTGTGATGCCATTTTCAATCGTTGGAGTTGTTGGCAGTAGACTTCAGCTGTGATTGTTTGGTTATCTGGCAGAAGCTCAAAATGAATAATTCCTTGCATATCCCACCAAACGCATAGCAAAATTTTCTTTGGATGGGGTCCAGTCCTTGGCTGAGGTTCAGGCTTTGTTTCACGGCTAAGCCACTGATGTCAACGCTTAATATTGTTATAGAGGACCCATTTTTCATCCCCAGTGACGATCCGATTCAAAAACGGTGCCTGCAGTTGCTGAGAATGCGTTGATGTGCAAATATCGATTCGATGTTGAAGATTCGCTTGTGACAAATCATGCGGAACCCATTTTCCAACCTTCACTACTTTTCCTAACAGCTTCAAATGACGATGAATGGTCATATGGCTAACACCGAGTTGCAGGCCAAGCTCTCTTACAGTTACCGTTGGGTTTTCCTCCACTGTTGCTTTCAGCAACTCTTCATCTAATTCATTTGGTCGTCCTGTTTTGATAATCTTTCAGACTGAAGTCTCCATTTCTGAACTTCTCAAACCATCTCCTACACATCCATTGGCTCACAACATCATTTCCATAAACTCTTTGAATGTTTCTTGCGAATTCACTAGCGTTAGATCCTTTATGGAACTCATAAAGCATCACATGTCGAATATGCTCTTTCGTTGGCTCCATGTTTTTTCAATTACTGTAATATCGTAGGGGGGTGGTGTTGTGACTGTATGAAAAACACCAGAGAAAATATTCATTAGCCTAATCCTACAGTAGCCTAAACCTACACTAGCCTAAGTCATTCTGTATCGTGATAAAACCTGTGCGAACCTGTCGCCGCGTGTATTTTGCAACATTTCTAAAACTATTTCACATTATCTTGAGGTTATTCTATTATCTATCGTCCGTTTTCTAATCGAGCAGAATTTATGTTACAACCTGATAATAAATATTATTCTTCGCAAGATGATTTCATTGTTCTCGGTAAAGAGAATTATGCCGCAACCTATATATATATATATATATACATTCAACTGCAAAGAACACGCAGTATAAATAACGTAAAGAACGACGCTTGTATAGGAGATATTCCGCGCAAGACGAGAAAGAGAAAACAACAAATGAAAAAATGAAGTACCACCTGGGAATCGAACCCGGGATCTTCCGATTGCCGGTCAGACGCGATAACCACTACACCATGGACTTCACTCTTCCAAATGCCGTAATTCCTCTACATACTCGCAGAAACCAATGCCCCAAGGGGCACCTCCCGTATGCCGTAACATTATATACATTCAACTGCAAAGAACACGCAGTATAAATAACGTAAAGAACGACGCTTGTATAGGAGATATTCCGCGCAAGACGAGAAAGAGAAAACAACAAATGAAAAAATGAAGTACCACCTGGGAATCGAACCCGGGATCTTCCGATTGCCGGTCAGACATTGGTTTCTGCGAGTATGTAGAGGAATTACGGCATTTGGAAGAGTGAAGTCCATGGTGTAGTGGTTATCGCGTCTGACCGGCAATCGGAAGATCCCGGGTTCGATTCCCAGGTGGTACTTCATTTTTTCATTTGTTGTTTTCTCTTTCTCGTCTTGCGCGGAATATCTCCTATACAAGCGTCGTTCTTTACGATATATATATATATATAGGGTATATATTCAGTGTGGAAGTAGATTTCATAATTTTTTCAGTTTCTCCAATAATAACTAAAATTTGATGCGTTTTCATAGACATTTTGCGTTCATTGCTGTAAAGGGCGGGATTTCTCCCTTATAATTTGGATATCTGCATTGTTCTCCCTCGGCCTCAGATAGCGCTAATATTAATGAAGTTTCTGAAGTTTTCCAAACTGATCTATTGTTTATCTCTCTCTTCACCAGATTCCTGGTGCCATGGTTTCATAACATTTTGAATTTTGAAAAGCGTCTGATCTATTACTGTAGTTACTGAAGCATATTGGATGTTTGGATTTTCATTTTCGTTGAATTCTGATAAATGGTTTATATGAAAAGGGTCGGGCATAAACACTGTACTTGTAGAATTCCCGCATGAAACTCTGATTCTCTGATAGGATATTACTGATGGTAATCTTCTTTCCTAGCCACCATGCAGATAGATGAAAGCGCATCAAATTTGCTCAACCCAAACGAAGTTATTTATATCTATCATGCGAGTGTACTGATTCTCTTCATTATCGAACTTATGATTATAACTTCTCAAAATGAGGGCAATTCTCTCGTTTTCGAATTTTCCTCTTTTTTATTTTAATTTATTCTAACTTCAAGCAACTCACTTACTCTTCTCCAGGTGACAGAGCTCTGGTAAGTATTTAACTTTATCCTTAATTTTAAAATGACTTATCTACAGTAGCTTTCCAAGGGCCTCTTCGCTTATGCTGGTTTACCAGAATCGCTTGACACAATGCAACGTACCCTTTATATGAAAACCGAATGCCAATTATCTTCCGGAATGCAAAGTCCAGCTCTCCACGAATGGCTTTAAATAATTTCCTCATCGTTCGCTTTTCAAACTTCGCTTTCAGATGAGATGTAGCACTTAATTATTGAAATATTAAATTTCTTTGGAATTTCCATATTTTGCTGTGAACAGTCAAACGTAACATTTTATATATATAATATATATATATATATATATATATATATTATATATATATATATATATATATAGTTTGCTTGTACCTTGTGGGAATGGATGTGTTGTGTCTCTCTGTATTAACACCCAAATAAGAAAGGAATTTATTCTGTTTACACCCGAAAATGTATAACGTATCAGTGAATCCGTGCATATAACCTATTGAGTGAAATTCAGTAAGATTAAGAAAGTGCAATAAAGTTTACCTAAATTATCACCAATTTAACGTATATATTTAAACCGTAATACGATTGGCATTCGAGAAATTTTGAAACAAGGCAGGAAAAAGGTCATAAAACGCAAAGGTCAGAAAACCCTCCTGACCATCCAAAGGAAAGAAAAGAGAAAGAAAGAAAAAAAAAAAAATAATTTGTGTGTATATTTCTTTTAACGCTAATTAATGAATAGCATGACCATGGGTCCAAATTTTCACTTAATCTGCAATTTGTGTAATCTGGAAACAACTGAAAATGCAGCAATAAGACACGATTTCTATCAAAAACTGCACGACTTAATCTGCATGAATTGGGATGATAGGAAAATATCTCTTGTCTCGAACGCGAAACAGCTCGTGGGAATCAAATTTCTGTGTGTTACTCGAGTGTTACAAAAAAGGATGAAATAATAGGGAAACAAGAGTCCGGAAATGTTCCAATGAAAATTCGGGTGGATGAGAGAGAGGAGGAAATAACGAATAACAATATAAACAATATAATACGGAATGAAGACATAGATGAAAGAAAAGAGATAAGTAAAAGTTGCGAGGTAGTAAAACTGTCCAACGAGCAAAATGATAAAAAGATAATAACTAAAAACGTAGGAAATAAACAGCCAAAGAAAAATAATGATAATACCAAAATTAAGAACATTGAAAATAATAAGATGACAAGAAGTAGAAGCGTAGAAAATATAGTAAGTAAATACTACGCAAAAGGGAACTGCAGATATCGGGATGGGCAATGCATCTATGCACATCCCACATTAAGTAACACACATTACATAAGTGGGTATTCCAAATTTGGAAAGAAATGCAAGTTCCACCATCTTACTGTCTGAAACACCTATGCAAGATATGGGAGGTGCAAATACGGACAAAAATGCCGTTACCACCACCCGAAACGCAACGGGTTAACAGGAAAAACGAACATCAAAGAAGGAGACCAATTTTTTAGATGTAGCCAACACAATTCAGCTGCTAAATACTATCCAGCAAATACAAAGTCAGCTGACAAATATAGGAATCCGAGCCAAACAGAAGGCACGCACAAAGACACTTCATGCGTTATCGGGACAACAGGTACCGACAAAGATTAAAAGAGGCAAATTCTCGGAGGACCACAAGGCAACGAAATCGGCACCACCATTGGAGAACGAATCGGAACCACCTGTATGAGAAAACGATAGAGAAAAATTAAAAATAATCCTAGCCAACATTCAAGGCCTTAAATCAAATCATTCCTCGGACAAAGTTTTATACCTGAAAGGACTCATGCAAGAAGCCGGAGCAGACTTTACATGCCTCACGGAAACCCATCTAAAGGAATGCCAGGCGAACTGTGAAAACTGTGAGTTCTGTGTTGACAAGAAAGAAATACAAATTGACAACCATAACATCCCCCGAGCCGACAGAACAGTGAGACGTAAATGAGGATGTGCTATTTACACACGCGAAAGGCATATGGCAGAAATGACTATAAGTACTTCAAACAGCTACATAGAATGTGTAGCAGCAAAAGTTGAAAAAATAAATATGGTACTAATTGTAATGTACAGACACCCAAACACACCAACCTCAAAATTTTCAGATTCCATTATAGATGTAAGAAACTGGGTAAACGATCTACACTCTCCAACCCGAAATATTTTTCTCTGTGGTGATTTTAATTTCCCATTCATGAAATATAAAAGGATAGGAAAAAGTATATGTATACACCAGGACAAAAGGGGTACACGGGAAGACCAGTAGCGGGTAAAAATGCTACTAGCTCTAGCCGATGAATTTATGTTAACACAAGAAATAACAGAAAACACAAGAAAAAACAACTCCCTAGATTTAGTATTCACAAACAACAGCAACCGGCCGGCTTGCTCGATCAGGGTGAGCTAATCGGCTAACCAACAACAACAAAACAACAACCTAATTGATAATGTAGAAATATCCCCAACTATAATATCGGACCATAACATTATTGAAATAACAACCAATATAAAAGCAACAAGAAAGGAAAGAACACGAACAACAGAAAGAGGTAAATTGGAAATTTTTAATTTTCACTCCAAAGCTATAAACTGGGAAGATGTTGCATCCGGCATGGAAGTAATAGATTGGAAAACCATTTTCGAGGCCAAGACAACGTAAGAGATGCTAATGACTTTAGAGGAGAAGACACTGGAAATTGTGGAAAGACATGTCCCAAAAATACAACAAAGAGGAAAGAGAAGCAGGTTCGAGAGACAAAAGAGATCATTGTTCCGAAAGAGAAAAAGAGTGACTGCAAAATTAAGTAACTGTAAAGATAACAACATCAGAAAAATATGAAATGATAAACTGCAAAGTATCGATTCCGTCATACAGGAACTAATTGAAAAGCATACAGAAAACGAAGAAGACGACGCTATAGAAGCGATAAAGGTTAAGTCAAAGTACTTCCATAATTTTGAAAAAAAGAAGTCGAAAAATCATGCGACTATCGGACCTATGAAAAAACGAGAACAGTGCTTTATCTGATGATCTAACAGAAGTATCCAAAATATTAAGAGCTCAGTACGAATCATCTTTCAGTATCCCAAAAACTGACAAACTGATATGCGATAGAAACGCGTTCTTTGAAGAAGGACTACAAGGGAAAAGTATAACAGACTTCGACTTTACGACAGATGATATTGCACAAGTTATAGGGAAACTAAAAGCACACTCAGCGGGAGGACCGGATAAATGGAATGTCACACTGATCAAAAACTGCAAGAATGTAATTGCTGAGCCCCTATATTGGATATGGAGGCAATCACTAGACACGGGAGAAATACCGAGCATCCTGAAGAGCGCGAACACAGCTCCAATATATAAAGGAGGAGATCGATCCGAGGCCAAAAACTACAGGCCAGTGTCGCTTACATCTCATCTCACTAAAATATTTGAAAGAATAAGTTAGACAGAAAATCTATGACATTTAGAAACTTAGAAAAAATTCAATGATAACCAATATGGGTTTTGGTCAGGCAGATCATGCATATCACACCTAATGGAACACTACAACAACATTATTGATGCACTTCAAAGCAATGAAAACTATGATGTAATATACACAGACTTTGCCAAAGCGTTCGACAAATGTGACCATGAAATCATAATACATAAACTGAAATATATGGGAATAACAGGAAAAGTAGGGAAATGGATATATAATTCCCTTAGTGAGCGGCGACAAGTCATTACAGTACAAGGAGTATCTTCATCAGAATCAGAGGTCCTCAGCTCAGTACCATAAGGAACAGTATTAGCTTAATTACTCTTCATAATCATGCTAACTGACATACTCGTAGATGAGGACGTTACCAGAGACAGCACAGTAACATCCTTTGCCGATGACACAAAGATCAGTAGCAAAATAAGAAACCCAGAAGATATAGGATCTCTACAAACAGACATGAACAGAATCTACAAGTGGACGGGAGACAACATTAATATTCCATTATATAATATATATATATATATATATATTATAATATATATATATAATATGTGTGTGTGTGTGTGTTTGTGCACTTATTTGATGAGCCTTCACGTCATAGGCTTGTTGAATAAATTGCTCACAGCCTCCTGTCGGTAAAATTTAGTAAATTTTAGCAGCCTATATATCTAAAATTGGTAAATCTCTAGGAGCGCTCCATTTTTCAATATTAAACATACACTCATAAAACATATACCATTTGAAAGCTCACATTTTTCTGAGTCTAAAAATGTAGTAGTCCAAAAGTATCAGTAGTAAATAAAAAGTAACTAGGTTTAAATATAAAACCCTATACCGATCAATTTGTGATGCGTGATCTTTACGGGGGCTCCGACCCCGTACCCCCGAGACCTGAATTATACAAATGATAATGTAATAACATATTCATGTTAGGTTAGGTTAGCGTAACAATTACCAAATATACCATCTTACAACACAGACTGAAGATTTATAACTTAGCCAACCTTTATAATGTAGTTAATGACGTCACGCGTCAAACAATTAATTAAATCTAGTTACTTTTTATTTGCTATTAATACTTTTGGATTACTACATTTTTAGACTCAGAAAAATGTGAGCTTCCAAATGGTATATGTTTTATGAGTGTATGTTTAATATTGAAAAATGGAGCGCTCCTAGAGATTATCCCTAAAATTATTTAATAAATTTACCTAAACTCATTAACATATAAATAAATTTCCGTGTCTTTATAAAATACGTTTAGGCAATATTGTTGGTTTAAAGGGCTCGCTGGCAGGGCCGTAACTAGGGTTTAGAAATTAGTGAGGTCCAGATTTTTTTCGAGCGCGGCGGGACGAGCAAAATTCAGACCAAAATGACATCTACAAACACAACCCAAGCTATACACTAAACACAAAACGCTCGACGCTCCCTCTTTTCAAAAGAAAAGCGGTAATATGCGTTTCATACACGGAGAACGGTTCAGTCTCTTTTTTTTTTTTTAGGAAATAATTACCGAGGTCCGGACCTCGGTGACCTCATAGGTAGTTACGGCCATGCTCGCTGGCAACTTTCTCACCAGCTTTTGAGAAGATTGCCAGATTTGCCTGGTAAAAGAATGGACAGTTAATATTCTGTTCTTATATTCGTGCTGCAACCTACTAAAGAAATTAAAGAAATTAATTTATATATTTTCCCTGTATATATTTCCCTGTATTTATGATCTGAAATAAAGTGTTTGCTGCTCGCCGACTTTTTGTATAGTAAAACACAGGCTCCGCCCAAAAATAGGAAATGCTCCACATATAATTATTCAGTAATTAGTTCGCATAAAGTGTCATAAAATATTTGTCAAACAGGTAATTCCAATTAAGTTAGTAAAACACAAGTGTATATTGTTATAGAGGTGAGTTATTTTCTTATACAAATCAACTATCGGGTAGAGAGGATGCACATGGAAAATAAATAAAGTATGTAAATAAAAAATATAATCCTGCTAAAAGTTATATCGCGCTTTTGAGATCCATGGCCTACAAGTACATAAAATTTTTACTTGGAAATATGAGTTACCCATAAATATTAAGCAGTCTTATTATGTCGTCTTTATTTTTAATTTTAATAAATTTATAAACTCGTTTGTGTAGTAGTTATGCCACAGCATTGTAGGGTCTGTGTATTGACGCAACTGGCAACTTTTCCGCCAGCTGGAATGTTCTGGGATATATATATATATATATATATATATATATATATATATATACATTTTAACTGCAAACAACACACAGTATAAGTAATGTAAAGAACGACGCTTGTGTAGAAGAGCGTTCTGCACAAGATGAGGAGGGAGAACGAACAAATGAAAAATGAGTTACCTCCCGGGAATCGAACCCGGGATCATCCGATTGCCGGTCAGATAATACTATCCACTATACCAAGGACCTCGATCAATCAGAAGTCGTAATTCTCCTACATACGAGCAGAGTTTCTCCTATATATATATATATATATATATATATATATATATATATATAAAAAAGAGAGAATTGCGCTTTGTGTAAATAACTACATAATAAATAAAATTATTAGGTAGGAGCTGTGTATGACGCAACTGGCAACTTTTCCGTCAGCTGATGGGAAACTTCTTAAAGGAAATAATATAAACTAAGCCTAGAGTAAATAGGTAAATTATAACCACCCATGTATCTAAAGTGATTTAATAGATTTACATAAATTCATTAATATATAAATAAATTTCCGTGTCTTTATAAAATACGTTTAGGCAATATTGTTGGTTTAAAAGGCTCGCTGGCAACTTTATCACCAGTTGTTGAGAAGATTGTCAGGTAAAAGATTGTACAGTTAATATTATGTTCTTACATTCGTGTTGCAACCTACTAAAGAAATTAAAGAAATGTATTTATGTATTTTCCCTGTATTTATTTCCCTGTATTTATGGTCTTATATGAGGCGCTCCGCGCCAGATGTTCGTAAACGCCAAAAATAAAAAACGCCAGAAAGCGCAGTTAAAGTTCATGCCACGCTATTACGGCTTATAAACACGGTTAAATAGGGATTTCGACCTTATGGTTTCAGAGTCAGATGTTCGTATATCTCAACATTGGATAGTATGGGAATGAGCTTCACGCTGGTACAAAAAACGAGTTTTAGCCCAGGGTGGCGCTTACGAACATCTGGCGCGGAGCGCCTCATATATATCCGTGTATTTATTTCTGTTTTATGAAATTAATTGTCTGCTGATTTTTTATACAGTAAAATACAGGCTCCGTCCAAAAATAGGATATTTTTATAAAAATATACGTTAGCCTTAAAACTGGTTTAAATTAATATTTTTTTATAATATGGTTAAAAGATATATTTGTGTGTTAAGTAAAAAAATTGTTTTAAATAATTCCTTGTTGTGATTAGTTACCCTTTAATGTTAATGCATGGTAAAATGTTAAAAATAAATAAGGGTTAATATTCGTTTTAATGCTCCCTTCGTTTTCGATAGAAGGAGAGATTCTATGACAATTTAACATATAAATTCGTATTCAGGACACCTTGAAACCTCGGGGAAACTGATAAAAATCAAGGCAATGTAATAATTATTTTTTACGAAAAAAAAAAATTTTAGATGTCGATAACCAGCCATTACAGGCCATTGACCCAGTGTTTATCTTTTTTCGGTTAAAATTTTGCCGCTCTCCTTCCTTCTCCAGGTTTTATGGGGAGACATCTCGCGGCGACATTTGGAAACATAGGTCAAATCAGCCAATTAAATCTGTTTTTTGTTTCATGTGACCTTATCCGACCAATCAGAGACGTGTATTTTGAATCTCTCATAATGCATACTCATTTCAAAATGCTCCTTCAGTTCGCTTTTCGCTATGGCTTGTGAAGGTTGTGAGTTGGATTACTATCAATTAATACAAGATTAGGTTAGGTGAGGTTAGATTAGGTTAAGTTAGGTTAGGTTAGGTAAAACACATTTTTCTGATGTTTTTTGGTGTTTTTGGTTTAAATTTAGCCTTCATTTCTTTGGAATATGAGCGTTTTTGAGAAATTTTAAAATTTAAAATTTCTCAAAAACGGCTCATTTCCCAAAGAAACGAAGCTCAGATTTGAACAAATCACACCAAAAAACACCAGAAAAATGTGTTTTGGTCCAGAAAGGAGAGAGAGCACTAAAACGAATAATTACCTAAATAAGTTACCCCAAAAGTAAAATCTAGTTTTATAAATTATATATTAATATTTTTATAAGATTTAAAGATATATTTCTAGATTAAGACAAAAAATTTGTTTTTGCTTTAAATTTTGTTTACTGTGTTTCAGTTTTTGTTTGAAAGAACAAACAGCATTCCAATACAGCATAATCCTGGCCATATATATATATATATATATATATATATATATATATATATTGTTATGTACGGGAATAATGTAATAAGGTTAATTATCATAATTACTGGTTATAAATTAAACCACAAACAAAAGTGATCATGCAAACAGAAGGAATTTTATATATAAATGAATGGTTCATGAAAACAAAGGGAATGAGCCGAAATGGCGGCTCCCCCTTTTCGTTTCTGAAACGACGTTTTATAAATTCTTATGTTCATGAAATTAGAAACATATGCATGTTAAATATTCGTGTAATTTAGGGAAAAAGACATGAATTCAATTGTCTATTTAATTCTGAATAAGTTCGGATAAAAATACCATACATAGGTTACCCCGAAACTAGGGAAATAACTAATGCAAAGTTACACAAAAATAAAAAAAATGAAATTAAAGAGGCACGTGGGTTCCCGCGTTTCACTTCAAAGGAAGAAAGAAGGCGTTATAAAACTGAACGTTCATTTATGTATAAAATGGGAAAACTTTGTTCAAATTAGATTGTTAGATTATTAACAAGTTTAATGGCATGTAAAATTACACCTTCTAAAAGGCTAATAATTCTAACAAATAAGATTAATCAAAAAGATAATCTTATTTGGGTATATAAAGAATCTTACGCCCGACAGCCATGAAAACAGGGTCATAGGCTGAAAAACGCACAAAGTCAGGGCATTTCAGAGCGTCGTAAACAAAAGTTCCATCTCACAAACCCTGTGTTGAATGTAAATAAGAACATTAAATTTATTTCTCCTTTTAAGAACAAAAAACGCGTTCTTAGTGGAAGTTTGTTCAAATATATAAAAATACATATATTGTGCTGTAATGACAAATTCAAATCGTATGTGGCACTTAGAAGCGAAATTGTTCCTCTAATTTTGAGTAAATTACTCGCCAAGCTGAAATGGTCTTCCCTACAAAAATAAATATAGAAAACAGACCTTACGCGTAAATCACTCCTAAAGCGAATGTGTGGCTAAAGTGAAACGAAAAATTCGTGTCTGTTTAAAAGTTTAAAAGACACCAAAAAGAGTCTATCCTATTTTCCTGAGTAAGAAAACGAGCACCGAGTTCGTGGGGTAACCTACACAGTGTTAGTCCCAGCATACGTTATTTGTAACTGCTAATCCGATCTAAGAACGTCAACCTGACAGATAAGTGGTTCTAATTGTGATCCAAGTAATATGAAATTAATTTATTCTATTCGCATTATGTATGTTAGGTAATATGGTGGAGGGCCAAGCAGGCTTTTGATTGTAATTTAAATTGTTATTGGTCCATTCATTGTAATGATCTCGCGTATTACAACACGGCTGTATTAAGTTAAATAACTACCAATTGTAGATTAAAATTGTATAACAGTCAGATTTAAATTGTTTGTGCATTTTATTTAATTGTCTCAAATATCTTTTCTTTAAAAGAAGTAATTGATGTCAAAGTTTTCATTGCAATTGATTCCATGCCAAAATTGACTAACAGTCATATTTTAAATGGCTTATGCATTTTATTCTAAGCGTCTGGTGTTAATTCTAAATATCAAATTCTTGAAGTAAGAATCATTGTCTCAAGTGTCATTTTCCTAAACAATTATTCATGATTGCCAAAATTTCATTGTTGTATTGTAATTGGTTTAATAAGATCTGTGACGAATATATTATTTTTGTAAAAGGTTTATACGAAATTACCCCCGTACACGAATTGCAGAGAATAAGAATGTATATGATCAGTGGTGTATATATAACCTTGGGTTAAATCATATATATATATATATATATATATATATATATATATATATATATATATACACGAGGGCCACGCATTATATTTTGCACCACCTTTTTTCTTCTTTCCAAGTTTACTTGTGAGTTACAGAAATTTTGCACACAAGTCCGTGGGTAATTCAATAAGTATCCGCACTTTTTATTTTCACATCTGATAGATTATAAACACATCACTTCTCAACATAGTCTCCCTGTTTCTCAATACACTTAGTCCAACGATCTACAAGCTTCCTAATGCCATCACAAAAGAATGTTTTTGGCTGTGTGCGTAGCCAGTCATGCACCGCCTCCTTCAGGTCATCATCGCCTTGGAATCGCTGACCTCTCAAAGTGTCTTTTAGTGGTCCAAACAGGTAAAAATCCGAAGGTGCCAGGTCTGGACTGTAGGCTGGATGGTCGAGAACTTCAAATTTAAGTTCTTGAAGTCATTTTCTAGTCTGTGCAACGGTATGAGGGCGCGCATTGTCGTGTAACAGAATAACACCTTCCGACAATCTCCCTCTCCGTTTTGTGCGAATTGCTTGCTTTAACTCATTCCGAAGCATGTCAGAATACGATGCACTTGTTACTGTAGTTCCACACTCTAGATAATGTTCAAGGATAGGGCCTCGTGTATCCAAAATAGTGTCAGCATAACTTTACCTGCTGACGGCTGCGCTTTGAACTTCCTTGCAACGGGAGATGTTGGATGCTTCCATTGCATGCTCTGTCGTTTGCTTTCTGGTTCATAGCGATGGATCCAGGTTTCATTTCTAGCGATAATGCGCTCCAAAAAGTTTTCACCTTCATTATGATACCGCGCCAAAAGACGAGAGCAGACGTCCATACGATTACGCTTGTGCTCTTCTGTCAACTGCTTGGGCACCCATCTTACAACCTTATGAAAGCCAAGAATGTCATGAACTATCGAATAGGCTGACCCTTGACTGATGTCTAATGAAGATGCAATTTCTTTTACTGTTAATCTTCTGTCATCGAAAATCATGGCTCTGGCTTCTTTCTTCTTCCTTCCTTCTTCCTCCCACAAAACGGAGAGGGAGATTGTCGGAAGATGCTATTCTGTTACACGACAATGCGCGCCCTCATACCGCTGCACAGACTAGAAAATGACTTCAAGAACTTAAATTTGAAGTTCTCGACCATCCAGCCTACAGTCTGGACCTGGCACCTTCGGATTTTTACCTGTTTGGACCACTAAAAGACGCTTTGAGAGGTCAGCGATTCCAAGGCGATGATAACCTGAAGGAGGCGGTGCATGACTGGCTACGCACACAGCCAAAAACATTCTTTTGTGATGGCATTAGGAAGCTTGTAGATCGTTGGACTAAGTGTACTGAGAAACAGGGAGAATATGCTGAGAACTGGTGTTTATAATCTATCAGATGTGAAAATAAAATAGTGAAAATAAAAAGTGCGGATACTTACTGAATTACCCTCGTAGTTACATACCTTTTTTACAAGTTTTTATTTTTTCACATAGTCTCCATCCTTTTCTACAGCTTTCCTCCACCTCGAAACAAGGGCCTTTATTCCTTGCTGGTAAAAGTTCGCTGGGTTCCGCTGGAGCCACCTCTTAACCTCCTTAACAACCTCACCGTCACTCTGAAACTTTCTTCCACGAACAGCATCTTTTATTGGCGCCAAACAAATGGAAGTCTGAAGGTGCCAGATCCGGGCTGTATGGAGGGTTGGGTAACACATTCAAGCGCATTTTTGTGATGGCCTCTCTTGTTTGCAAATTGTTGTGTGGTCTTGCGTTATTGTGCAAAAGAAGGACGTCTTCCAGTTTTCTCTCTGGTCGAAATCGCTTTATACGTCTCTGGAGTCTTTGTAGGGTAGCAATATATGCCTCTGAGTTGATTGTTTGTCCTTTCTTCATAATGGTCACCACAATCATCCCTTTCATGTCCCAGAAGATGTTGGCCAAACCTTTCCTGGAGAGGGAGCCATTTTGAACTTTTTCTTGCGTGGGGAATCTGCGTGATGCCACTCCATGGACTGGCATCTTGTTTCAGGTTCAAAGTGGTGTACCCAAGTCCCATCCCCAGTTACAATTCATCCCCTTCTGTCTCGTATCGAACCAACGACTCAGAAGCAATTTGTTTTCTTTGGGCTTTGTGATCTTCAGTCAGTTGGCGAGGAACAAACCGTGAACACACGTTTGAGTATCCCAATTGCTGAATTATCGTATTCACACTTCCTTCGCTAATTCCTAGCTCCAGTGATAGCTTCTTGTATGTGACGCGCCGATTTGATCGAATGATGCCGTTAGCACGTTGCACAGTGTGAGATGTTACAGCCGATACCGGGCGACCGCTGCGTGGCTCATCATCGAGGCTGGCTCTCCCTCTCTCCGATGATCTCACACGTTTAGACCAGCATCCAACTGTGCTTCGATGAAGAACAGCATCTCCGTAAACGTTTTGTAGACGTTTGTGAATATTTCCAACTGTTTCCTTCTCTGCGGTTAAGAACTCGATAACAGCTCTCTGTTTACGATGCACCACTGTCAGACGCTATTTTTGAAACTGCGTTAACCATCGGTTTTATGCAAGGGCGTTTAAAAGCGGTTTTATACAAGGAGGGGAGGTTCAAACTGGAAAAATCCGGTTTTGTGAAGCGCAGAAAGTTCAAACTTACGGCCCAAAAGACATTTCAGCCCCATGGCCTATTATTTAGCAAAGAAAAAAGGGTGGGACAAAATATACTGAGTGCCCCTAGTATGTATATATATATATAAAGAGAAAATATTATTTCTGCTGGCAGAGGGAGGAGGGTCTTTTCCTAAAGCTCATGCTGATACAATTACTCAAATAAATATTTAACAGTAGCGTTGGATCTGCGTAAGATTCATATAGTTGATGAGAAGCCAATCTCATTCAAAAGGCCGTACAAATCCCGAAAATTATTGGAGTAATAATAATAATAATAATAATAATAATAATAATAATATTAATAAATAGAGGAAACTCTGGGTCTGGCCTAAAAGTGGAGGTAATACCTTTTGTTTGA
Source organism: Bathynomus jamesi (assembly GCA_023014485.1). Lineage (NCBI taxonomy): Eukaryota > Metazoa > Arthropoda > Malacostraca > Isopoda > Cirolanidae > Bathynomus > Bathynomus jamesi. Next base: position 368,122 of record JAJOZX010004440.1, on the reverse strand, counting down.
TTATTTCATTAAAATTTTTAATTGTAAAGTACTTGTTTTAAAACTTTAAATTATATGAAGTTATCCTTCCGTCGGGTGTAATTGGCTCCTCACAGTCATATGAAGTCTCACTCTAAAGCATCGGTGTCACTTATCCTGTAAATTTGGTGTTAAAAACTTAGAGGAAACCCATGTAGCCTGAACGACAGCATAACTCAGTAACTATCCATCTGTGGAGAATGTTTGTCTGCAAGATAGCTTTCGGCATTTATTCTATCAAATCTCTATTTTTTTTTAATTTGGTGTACATCTTTGGCGATGAGGACTATGTAAGGTCGTTAAACATATATGATAGTTACCACTACGTCGAAATGATTTGATTTCGAGAAATCTACCATGTTTTCGGATCCTACTGTATATGTAAATATCTGGTGACTCTATAAATTTGGTGAAAAGCGGCTGAGTAAAGAACGTACAATCTTAAAGTGTATATAAAACGAATCACTTTAACATATTGCTTCCCAGGAACCTCTCTTTAACATATTGCTTCCAAGTGTATATCACTTTAACATATTGCTTCCCAATATTTAGGATAAGGTTTCTAGAGAACCATTATTTACATAGGATAAAATTTGAATGCCCGGTTAGGTCAACTGTACGCCCTTGAGGGTTGGTTAGGTTTAGTCGTGATATTTTCGTTAAAACTAACGAAAATATCACAACTAAACCTAACCAATCGTCAAGGGCGTATAGTTGACCTAACCGGGTATTCACTGATCCTAACCGGGCATTCATTTATTTTTGCTACCCTTCGTGTGGGTAGCAAAACTATCCCGCGTTTTAACGAAAATATCACGACCTTAACCTAACCAATTGTCAAGGGCGTACAGTTAACCTAACCGGTATTCAATAATTTTACGGTAGGTTTCGATATATATATATATATATATATATATATATATATAACATATATACCGGGTGTCGAGAATTATCTGTACAATTTTTGGCTGTTATTAAAAGTCAACCATGAAGTGTAGAAATTCCAGTGTTGTCCCATTTTACAGAGAATCTCATTAAGTTCTAAATAATCTTGTTTAAGAATTTTACGTGTGTTATCAAGAATTTTATTAAAAGATGAAATTGTACAGATAATGTTCGGACACAGTGGAATTTCTAAAAAACTTGTCAAAACTTGGTATCAGAAAAAACTTAATGAGATTCTTTGTAAAATGGAACAACACAGGAATTTCTACACTTCATGGTTGACTTTTAATAACAGCCAAAAATTGTACAGATAATTCTCGGACACCCTGTATATGCCCGGTTAGGTTAATTGAATGCCCGGTTAGGTTAATCGAATGCCCGGTTAGGTCAACTGACTACCCGGTTAGGTTCATTAAATGAACTGTACGCTCTCGACGATTGGTTAGGTTTAGTCGTAATATTTTCGTCAAAACTAACGCAAATATCACGACTAAACCTAACCAATCGTCAAGGGCGTACAGTTGACCTAACCAACGAAAATATCACGACTAAACTTAATCAATCGTCAAGGCGTACAGTTGACCTAACTGGGCATTAAAATTTTATCCTATGTAAATAATAGTTCTCTATTTATTATATGTTTGCAATAAATAATAAATTGTTGGGATCACTTTAACATATTGCTTCCCAGGAAGCAATCTCCTAGATTACCAACCTCTTTCTAACCAACCAACCTTTCTCTTTTTAATATATTGCTTCCCAGTGTTAATCACTTTAATATATTGCTTCCCAGGAGGGATCACGGACCTTTTCCAGTTTGTGTACCGTTTTTCATATAATTTATTTTTGAGAATATTTTTGTTAAAACTAACGAAAATATCACGACTTAACCTAACCAATTATCAAGGGCGTACAGTTGATCTATTATTAATTATAACATTGTTTGTTTCTGGAATAGTATTTACTATTTACTAATAGATCAACTGTACGCTCTTGATAATTGGTTAGGTTAAGTCGTGATATTTTCGTTAGTTTTAACAAAAATATTCTCAAAAATAAATTATATGAAAAATGGTACACAAACTGGAAAAGGTCCGGGATCACTTTAACATATTGCTTCCCGAATGCTTTGGGAAGCAATATGTTAAAGCGATCCATAAAAACTTGTAAGTAGTTATTCCTCCGTCAGGCAATGGATAATCACGAAAACTTTAATATTTGCTTCACTTAATCCCTAATGTCTACTTACTCCGTAACTTTGGTGGAAACTGAAGTAAAGAAAAAAAATGTACCAAAGACCTTAAACCCATTTCGTAATAAACTAATCTAAACTAACTTAACTTTCAGATCCTTATTTTTCCCCAAATCTCAACTGTGATCTCTCGTCTCCACCGCAAATTTGGTGACAATCAGATGAGAAAAGAACGATATTTACTGTCGATTGTACACAATATAATAATAAAAATGAACTTGAGCAAAACCCTTGAGTTCTTTTAGTATGAATAATAATAATAATAATAACAATAATAATAATAATAATAACAATAATAATAATAATAATAACAATAATAATAATAATAATAACAATAATAATAATAACAATAATAATAATAATAATAAAGGCGAGACAACTTACGTGCCAAACTGAGAGTAATGGACCGAGTGATCGGTCGAGAAAGATTAGTGTTTGAGGCCTCGCAATTCAGTTGACGAAGATGATCGCTCCTGCGTAGATGACGAAGTCGAAGATGGTTCATGCCCCCAATTAAGGGCTTATTTGAGGGTTCTGCGACTCCGTGAAGGGAGGGGGAAGGAAGGGGCTCAAAAGTGTCGTCGATTTGGATTCCGTTTGATGTCCAAATCACTCGAGGAGAAGGCCAAGCTGCGGGAAGGAGACAAATAATCGATCGTAACGTTTGCCTCGATAATTATAATCAATGAAACGAAAATGCTTCTGTATTGAAAACGGTGAATAGGAATGTTTTAGTCTACTTTCGCGCGTTGGATACGCCTTTCATAGGCTAACCTTCGCTTCGCAATTGAGGAATACCTTTGCTTTTTTTATTAGTTATAAAATAATAATAACGATTCTCTTTTGTTTCTTCATTATTTTCACCTTTACTTTTGTTTCACTTCATTTCTTTACCAATATTATTATTATTATTTTTTTTTTACAAAATAGGAGATGATCTGCTTCGTTTTTCGTAAATATAAGAAATTCCGAACTATCAAATTCAAGAGTTAAAAATATATTTAGTCAAAAAGTAAGTAAGTAATAATAATAATAATAATAATAATGTTTGGGACTACTTATAACCTCTTCGTAACGACAAAGGTCATGTGATGAAGGGGAAATACAGCTTTACGTGCGATCGTGGGATCTGAGCCACGGGTCGCTACATCATCTGGACGCGAAGGACGGTCACCCATCCAACTACTGAACAGCCACTACATCGGTTAACCTCGCTGATCTAACGGAAAGAAGTGTTACCACGTGGCCACGATGTAGCCAGAGAAGGGAAGAAAATAAATGAAAAATAAATGAAATTAGACTAAACATTTTTGACAACCGCAAATACCTTCATTCTTGCGTCATTACTACTAAATAATATTTGACAAGTATATCAACAGCAATACAGAGAGATGCCACACCAGTGTGTGTGTGTGTGTGTATATATATATATATATATATATACATTAGTGGGCAGTTGCGGCGCAACTTGCGGCGCAACATTTTTGGTTGCGCTTGCGCTTGCGGCGCAACTTTTTGAAAAGGGTTGCGCTTGCGCGTGCGGCGCAACTATTTCAGCAGAGTTGCGGTTGCGGCTGCGGCGCTACAAAAATCGTTGCGCGTGCCCACCACTGCAGATATACGTTAAATGCAAAGATAGGCAGTTGCGCCGCAAAAAGTTGCGGCGCAACATTTTTGGTTGCGCTTGCGCTTGCGGCGCAACTTTTTGAAAAGGGTTGCGCTTGCGCGTGCGGCGCAACTATTTCAGCAGAGTTGCGGTTGCGGTTGCGGCGCTACAAAAATCGTTGCGCGTGCCCACCACTGTATATATATATATATATTGAAATATTAATTTAGCAGCTATTCATTGTCAGCTGTTGGCATTATCGCACATCTGGCTTGTGATGTTTCGTTTTATATACTGTGTAAAATTTTATAAATGTACTCCAAATATAAAACTATAATTTTGAGTTTTGTTCCTATCCATCCTCATTTAAATATTTAATGAAAAGAAAATTGAACGTCACTTCGGTATATATACCTCCCACCCCGGAGTACTTCCCTGGTCGATTGGGGACTACACACACTCTCTCTCTCTCTCTCTCTCTCTCTTTCTATATATATATATATATATATATATATGGGAATGAACTCAGAATGGTTCCCTGAAATTTTTTTATGAGACACAGACCGTGCATGGAACAAGGAACTCTTCTAGGAAAATTAAATCCACTATAGTCCGAATAAGTAATGGTAAATGACAAATACTATAGTTTTTTCTTTTTCATGATGCTAGCCCGACGTGGGCAACGGGTCACTCGCAAAGAGGTCCGAAAAATATAGCTTCCCTCACCAGCTATGTGCAAAGCAGATAGGATCCAGCTTTGGGACAAGATCTAGGGTTTAAAGCAGCCTGGCCCAGCTACATTTAGAACCTCAATATAAGCAAAAGACTCGCTGCCTTCACGTCAGATTGAATACATCAAAGAAAAAGGGGTAACTATTATATTTTTAGCCAAAAACCAAAACTTAAACCTCAACTGGCAGAATTGAGCGTCCACTTTTCAATAATAGTTACCCCTTTTTCTTTGATGTATTCAATCTGACGTGAAGGCAGCGCGTCTTTTGCTTATATTGAGATTCTAAATGTAGCTGGGCTAGGCTGCTTTAAACCCTAGATCCTGTCCCAAAGCTGGATCCTATCTGCTTTGCAGATAGCTGGTGAGGGAAGCTATATTTTTGGGACCTCTTTGCGATTGACCCGTTGCCGACGTCGGGCTAGCATCATGAAAAAGAAAAAACTATAGTATTTGTCATTTACAATCACCTATTCGGAACATAGTGGATTTACTTTTCCTAGAAGAGTTCCTTGTTCCATGCACGGTCTCTGTGTATCATATATATATATATATATATATATATATATAGAGAGAGAGAGAGAGAGAGAGAGAGAGAGAGAGAGAGAGAGAGAGAGAGAGAGAGAGAGATAGTTATAATGTTATAATGTTTCAGACCAACAAAGTCCTCCGTGGTGGCGGAGGGGATCTACAATTTTACGTGGGTTCCGAACCACAAAGCCTTAATTTTACTACCTTAAACTATACCCAATCTATCAACATATGCGTCTAATCAATTTTTAAACATGTTTATAGAAGTGCTACTAATTACTTCTACTGGCAAACTATTCCACCTATTTACTATTCTATGCGTAAAAAAGTTTTTGGCAACTGCTGTCTCGAACCTTCTACTTGTCAACTTACACCCGTTATTTCTAGTCCTATTATATTGAGATATTTCGAAAAAGCTATCTCTATCTACGTTATCGAACCCCTTCATAATTTTGAAAACCTGAATTAGATCATCCCTCAGCCTCCTAGTCTCGAGTGGAGTCAATTTTAACTCCTTAAGCCTATCCTCGTACGACTTTGACCTAAGCGACGGAATCATTTTAGTTGCTCGTCTTTGAACTCTTTCGAGTTTGTCTATATCTTTTCGCATATGTGGATTCCAAAATTGGATCGCGTACTCCAAATGGGGTCTAACTAATGATTTATACAGAGGAACTATAATGTAGCGCGATTTGTACTCAAAATTCCGAGCTATAAAACCTAAAACTTTGTTCGCTTTATTGACCGCTGCTGTACTTTGTTTCGCTACTTTTAAATCACAAGTGACTATAACTCCTAAAACTTTTTCCTGCTCTACGCTTGTTAACTCCTTCCCTGACATACTATACGCAAAATTACTGTTACGCGAACCTACAGTATATGTAAAATTTTGCACTTATCGACGTTAAATCTCATTTGCCATGTGACTGACCAATCAACGATTTTATTCAGATCTTCCTGGATTTTACCTCTATCTTCGTCATTAATCGTCCTACCACCCAACTTCGTGTCAACTGCAAACTTTGAAACTGTACTGACAAGGCCGACATCTAAATCGTTAATATATATAAGAAAAAGGAAGGGGCCCAATACAACACCCTGAGGAACGCCACTCGCTACATTAGCCCAACACGACTCTGCTCCATCAACGACCACCCTCTGTTTCCTACCTCGCAACAACTCTTCTATCCAATTTATTACTACACCCCTGATTCCATGAGCCTTAGTTTTTTCAATGAGTCTTTTGTGCGGTACGGTGTCAAAAGCTTTTTGAAAATCTAAATACACTACATCACCCACACGATGACTATCGTAAACCTCAACCACGCTTTGAAAAAATTCTAAAAGATTAGTTAAGCAAGATTTGTTTCGCATAAAACCGTGCTGCGTATTTTTAACTAAGTTATGTAATTCTAAATGTTCGACTATACGATCCCTAATTATTGATTCCAGTAGCTTGCCTACAACAGACGTTAAAATGATTGGCCTATAATTTCCCGCCGCACCTTTATCGCCTTTCTTAAAGATAGGTGTTACGTTTGCTAACTTGAAATTATCTGGTACGCACCACTCAGAAATAGACGCATTAAAAATATTTGTTAGCGGCACAACAATGCTATCTTTTAATTCTTTTAGTTGTATGGGATATATGGAATCCGGTCCCGGTGATTTACGCAGTTTCATTTTATCAATATAGCGCATTACCTCCCCTTCACTAACCACAATATTATCCAAAATATTACCATTATCAAAAGGTATTATGTCTATGACCGTAGGGATATTCGTTACATCTTCTATAGTAAAAACTGACGTAAAAAATTCGTTTAGCAAGGTAGCCATTTCCTGGTTTTCAGAAACTAGATCTCCGTTAACATTTTTCAACGGCCCCAAGATACTTTTTACTGGATTTCTATTGTTGACGTATTGAAAGAATCGCTTGGGGTTTTCTTTACCGTCACGAGCTATGGAGATTTCAAATTCGCGCTTGGACTTTTTTATTACACTTTTCGCTTCACGCCTTAGAGATATGTAGTTGTTTCGTAACCACAAATTGTCTTTATCACACTTATGTAGCCTATAAGCCCTATCTCTACTCTTTATAATGTCTCCTACTCTAGAAGTAAACCACAAGGGCTTGTTGTTTACTTTCGCACGCTTAATTTTGTACGGTACACATTCCTAATTTATAGTCCTAAATACTGTTTCAAACGATTCCCACATTAGTTTTGCGTTGGAGATCCCCATTACGTTTTCCCAATTGACGTGTGACAATTTATTTCGAAATTTACAAAAGGCTGCGTGCTGGAAGTTAGGAATTTTCGTCGAGTTAGCTAGTTTCGAGTGACTTACTGAGAAGACAAACTCTACCAAATTGTGATCGCTATTGCTTAACGGTTCTATTACTTGAAGATCAGTGATTAGCCTATCATCCGTAGTTATTACTAAATCTAAAATACTGTCCAACCTCGTAGGTTCCCCAACCTTTTGAATAAGAAAACTATCGTCGAGAAAATTAATTAAACGATTACCTTCCGCGTCTCCCTGCATTGTATCGTAATTCACGTTGGCGCAATTAAAGTCACCCATAACTAAGGCCTGCTCACTACCTATTGTTTACTTTAATTCACGATATAACGCTTCGTCCGTATCAGCTGTTTGATTAGGGGGCCTATATATAACCGCAACAAGAATTTTGAAATCGTTCAATTTAAGTTCTGCTATAGTCGAATCTATCGGTTCTGGAATTGTGTGCTTTACTTCTATAACGTTCGCAATATTATCTTTGATATACACCATAACACCGCCTCCTCGCCGACCTATTCTGTTTTTAACAAAAAGTCTATAACCTCTAATTTGATACTCCCCTACAAAGTCACGTGTTTCAGTGCTAAGCCACGATTCATTTATCGCAATTAAATCATAGTCTTTACAAGCAATTAAAGAAAAAAATTCGTTTATTTTATTTCGTAGGCTACGAGCATTTAAGGATAGAACCTTCAAATTGTTTGTAATTGCGACACCTTCGCGAGCGCAGGGGAAATTTGTGGAAATTATGCTGGGACCGTTCGAGTTACGGCAGCCTGAAAAGAAGAGACAGCATTATGAAATAGTCTTCCTAAACGCGCAGCTCCAACATCACTAAGACGAAGTTCATCTCCGAGGAACAAGTCCCTCCTGCCGTAGAAACTGTTCCAAAAATTCTCAAAATGCACTCCTTCCTGTTGGCAAAGAGACTTTAGGTTATTGTTGATATAGGTCGCCTTGCTGTAGAAATCGCTACGTTGGATAATTCGAGGAAGTATACCTGTTAAAACAATCTTATTAGTTTTTTCCTTTAGTCGCTCTAGTAAGTCCCTGTACCTAGCCAGCAGTTCTTCCGATCTAGAATTTAAAACGTTATTAGTACCGACATGAATAACATACGTTGTGTCCTCAGAGGTACCGTCTGTAAAATGGTCAATACTATTAGTTATAGCCTCCACCCTTGCACCAGGGTAGCCGTAACGGCGGGCGCCTACGACGAGGGTTTCTCCCACAGAATTTCTCGAGCTGCCCTCGAAGAATGGAATCGCCAACGAGTCGTATTTCCGGTTCATCAGCATCTTCGAAACCTAAAACAGAAAATTTATTGTTTGTTATTACTGGTAGACAAGTATTAGGTTTACTCAATGGGGATCCATTACGCACTCGAACGAAGGGGTTGGGAACTAGGGGAAGAGAGAGGGCTATTAGTACTATTTATATTATTAGTAGAAACTGAGGCAAGAGAGGTCGTAACTGGAGTCTCAAGGGATTCTAATTTTGCCGTCAGGGGCATTAAGCTTTCTTCAAGCCTCACTCTCGCCTCCCTCTCACGTTCTAACTCGTTCCTCAGGACTTCCATGCTTGAGCACCACCTGCAAACTAACTGTTCATTATTATTAGCCATTGTAAACGCGTAAGCGGCAAATTTCCCTTCACAGCGACTGCAAGTAGTAACCAATCGACCAGAGAAGTAATCCGGGGTGTGGGGACATTAGGCAGGAAATAGGGAGTGCTGGAACTCCTGTTTCTCGTGTCACTGTCCTCCTTAGCTGACATTTTTCCGTTTCTCATCTACCCTGTGAGCAGTACAGCATGCTCTCAAACACGCGCTTCTCCCTCTATTCCTCACCACATATACATGCATCTTACACACTACACAATCTTTTCAAAATTAAAAAGAAAACAAACTGGCATCATTCTGGGTCTTCGTTTCAGTTTTCTTTTCGTTCTTCTATGGAGATGCTTTTTTGCGGGCACTCGTCCTTGACCCCTCCTTCCTGCCTAATATATATATATATATATATATATATATATATATATATATATATGTTACTGAAAATGAAGTGAGGTGCGATTTCAATTATTGTTTCTTACTGAAAAACCTCGGTTTCTTTACTGTACGTATCTTCAAAACTATTAGGCTTAAACACATCGTATTTTATATAATATTCGTTTGATGACCAACTTATTTCGATTTATTTGCCATTTCAGGATCTGTTTTTTTTTTTAAATAGATTTATGGTCGCTATTTTGAAAACCCAAAACACTATTGAAATACTTCATATTTTTATCGCATTTTAATTTTTTCGAAATATGCTGATAGTTACTGTAGTTCGAGAATTACGGCTGGCTGATTGATTTGTCTGATGTGCTCTCATCCCAACAGACCACTGAGACGGGAAGAATCATATGAAAGGCACCGTCCAAAAATTACGTAACGCTATTTTTGCTAAAACCTGAACCCCCCTTGTAACGTTCCGTAACGTGTGGGGTGTGGGGTGGGTGAAGTGTTACATAACATCTTAGGGGGTGTCTGGTCTAGCGTTACAGAACGACGTTCCTGGAGGATCTGGGGTGTGAAGTTTTAGCAAAAATAACGTTACGTAATTTTTGAACGGCCCCAAATCCATTATCAGGTTATCACGCAGTTAGAGTTAACTTTTATACGAATGTGTTTTTGTAAGTGTCTCTTATTAATTGCATGACGTAGCCACCATATCAACATCCAGGGTCATTCGACGGACGGTGCCAACAGTTTAACGTGGAATCTGAACCAATGATCGCTATTTCATCTAAACGCGGAAGACGGTCATCCATCTAACTACTGCCCAACGGACTCGATGTCACTGAGTAGCATAACCGCAAAATGGACGAGTGAAAATCAATTGCAATGCATAATGATCAATGCATGATGATCAATGTTGAAGGGGGGGTGCGGGGGCATGTCTCGTCGCATACTGGAGCTCTTGACCTCCTTAGTTTGCTTAGAAGGTGTAATCAGCCAGTTGACAGAGAAGGCTTAATTGGCTTGTTTAGAAGGAATACATATATTTATTTATTTATCCGAGGCAATCCAGAAGAATAGTTGCCAGATTGCGCTATTTATTTAATGTGCAAAATATGTATGTGTGTAAAGAGCAGAAGGAGAGAGAGAGAGAAGTTACATCCATTCGTAGCCATGGAGCAACGCATAATAATCTCTTCAGCATCGCAGCCAATAGGCTTAGAGGGCCGCCATACCACAGCCAGTCGCACGGCGTAATCGTCTAACAGGCAGTCTTTTTAGATGGTAAACAACCAACCAATAGTTGCCAGATTGCACTATTTACTTAATTTGTACATATTAGTGGAGAGATGTTCTCCGTATAATGAAGTTCTTGACAGCCCCAGTCGGCTTAGAAGGCAGTGCAAATATATATAACTTCTGTAGTGCCGTTAATTTTGGCGTAGAATAATCAAATAATATCATTTATATGTACTCTGAATAATAAAACACTACGTCATTCTGTTTATTTAGTCACAAAACGAGTTATTTAACATGGAATCAATTACTTAATATACACTTATTCGAAATATATGAGGTAAATATACAATAAAATTAATAATAGTAGAAGAAATCTATATACACCAAAAAATGCACACTTTAAGCGAGGAATATATATATAATATATATATATATATATATATATATATATATATATATATAAATCATAAACAATAATAGTACAGTAGAAATCTATATACACGTTTGATATATGTACGCGCATCTACACTTTTATATATAAGCATCAAAAATAATAATAGTATAGGAGAAATATATATACACGATTAATATATGTAGGCGCAGCCAAAAATACACACTTATATATAAACTTCAAAAATAATAGGGCAGAAGAATTCCAATACATGGATAATATATATATATATACACACACACACACACACACACACATACATACATACACATATATATATATATATATATATATATATATATATATACACATCAAAATATACGCATCTTATGTTTTACTGCGCTTAAATAAAATACTAAACTCGCATGTGATCGAGTCTACAGATACATCCTCGTTGCTTTGTACTATGCAATAAATACGATTTAACATTATTTCACCATTCAAAGTACACGGGTGTCTATATTCAATGTAAAGGGCTTTCAGACCGTTTAACACTATTTTTGTAACCACTTTACAATTGGTTGGCAAGTTATCACTCTCTTTAAATACGGATAGAATACATTCAAAAGCACGCACAAAGAGGGCATCGTTTTCCACAATATTATTATTAAATTCAAGTTTATAAACAATCCTTTCCAAACGCGGATTTAATCTTTCCATTCCGAGCTTTTCAACCGTGAACTCTTCTTCACAACTCATATCGACAGTTGAAGTAATCTTCTAAGTCATGCTGACAGCTGACCATTATATAAAGAAATAGTTCTTCAGGGTGAACAATGTAGGTGAGCTCATCCCCGTACCGCTGAAGTCCTTTGTACCAAAGTTTAAATATTTCGAAAAGTCTATACCTTTTAAATATGCGTCCAGTTCCAATCCATTCTCGCCTTGTTCATCCGACACTCGGTAAAGCCGTCGAGCAGAGGGGTGTACGCGTATTCAAGAACCCTGTCAAAATAAAAGCATATCGGCAACACGCGCTTCTAATATAGGTTTTTGTTGAGAATGAAACGGTTTCGCGTGGGAATAAGGGCGTTATTGTCTGCTGCATTCTTCCACATCAATCGTATATCAATGCATGGCTGGTCTCGATTTATACACAACGTACAAATAACAGCGTATGAGGGTGCATCACTAATCTGCTCTTTCTTTTGCGTGTAGATGCAGGTATTTCATAACTGTCCTCGCCCCACTTCTCAACGCCACGAAGATTCTGTTCATTTCCTCAACACTTAAATAAATTACGTTCCGTTTACTAGAGTTTTATTGTTTACAACTCGTTTCAAGTACATAATTAACAGCGCCGGTTTTATGCCTGAACACACATATTGACTTCGTCACGGACACGTTGTATACGGCATTGAGCATACTGCTCAACGGAAGCTCCAGCGTATATTGGTTTTCTATTGTGAAGAGCGCACGTCCAGTCGGGTCAAGCTCTGAGGTGTCTATGAGCAGTCGGTACGTGGCTTAGCTCGGCGGGAGGTGTAGGGGAATGAGACACACGGGCGCGTCATACCAAGCGTTAGTGATTCGTGCACGGGGTTGTTCCAACATGAAAGAATCATATGAATATTTGTAACCCATTTTACCGGATATTCGTTTAGAGAATTTTTCCGATACATGAAGTAATAACGGCTTTAATGGTGTATCACTCCCTGGAACCATACATCTTTATTCATTTTCTCCACACATTAACACTCCGGCGCTCTATTTGAGAGAAACATGTGTCCATATCTGTCCTTTTTGCTTAACAAGCGATACTCATCACTAAACTATTAAAAACTCGCACAAGCCTTTAGCCACAACCTCACTGCGAACCTGATCATGATATATATAAACGTAATGATAAAAATATTTTAGGTTATCCATAATTACAAGATTTATATTCTCAGACGCAGGGTAAGCGTACTCGGTGTGATGTAACATGACATGATACCGCTTGTCATACCTTTCGTCAACAAGGTTCAGAACCCATACCTGTTGCTTCTCTTCTGCACGTGATGCTTCTTCCACTTCGCGGTGTATGTGTGCCTTTACGCAGTTTAGTCCTATGACTTAGTCCATTACATCGTTTTTTTGAGCCACGAAAGCCCACAATGCTCTCGCCAGAATACCCGTAGAGTATTTGGACCTCCTGCTCCTCACGCTTCGCTCGGTTCAATATTGCCTTAAAAGCCTCAAAGGAGGGAGGACTAGGGTTTCTTTGAGTGTTCACCACATCTGTGGACTTTATCTACGCAATATCTAAGCAATATCAAAGGTAGCCATCACTATTTTCCGACTTCGTGAAAATTCTTCAAAATACACGTCTGACATCCAGAGCTTGTTGAGTTCAACTGAGTACGCAGGGCAGAGATATGACCAGCTAGTAGCAGGAGTCATGTGACCATTTTGATTGGGTTGCGCCATACAGTGGGCGTTGCTTAGCTTTTTCCTGCACACACACACACACACACACACACACACACACACACAAAGGAGAAAATGAAACGCTAATTGAAACATGATTTATTTTAAATAAATAAACATATCGTCAACAAGTAAATAGTCTCTAATTCATGGCATATATTCAAATACACGTAATAAATAAATAACATATCGTCAACAAGTAAATATACACTAACATGACAGCAATATTCACGCCTCACGGTATCCAAAGGCACAGTATCGTAGGTGCCAGGCACCTGGTAGCGTTTCCTATATGTGTTACGGCACACTTTCTTCCCCTTAAGCTCCTTCACGCCCCAAAGTTTCTGTGCCTGATAATTGTGAGTCCCTACAGTCAGTTGGAGTGGCTGGTCACCCTCATCTTCTAAGCTCAGTAGCTCCTTCAGCGAATCAAAGTTAATGATCCGCCAGTTCGCATGGTTAAGCGTGATGCCTTTTGCTTTCACGATATATGTCCCTTCCTCCCCAACCCTCACCCGTACCCCATAAGATTTTGGACCTGTTGAGACAAAAGAATCAGCGTAAGCACGATCTCCATATTCGTCCTTGATCTCATCAGTCAACTCTCCGAGGAATTCCCCAATAGATGGCATGTATTCACTTTCCCTCTTTTCCCTCTCCTTGAATATCACACTATCTGTGTCTGTGTACAGAACCCTCCGCCCAAGAGAATACAGTAGACCCCAAAGTTTGATGCGAGCGTGCGCTGTTGTGAAACTGGCTACAGGTATGGTTGTAACATGTGATGTATCTGTAGCCAATTCGGTTCTGTTGTACTTTATTATGTACGTATTGCCCACATTTACGATCTCCATGACCTCTTTATCGGGAACGTTGGCATAATCCCATACCTCGTTATAACTTTGGGCTAGATGGACGTTCCCCTTGTTTGTATTCTGAGCAAATTTCCTCCAAAGACAATTTAGGCACAACTTTGCACTAAAGCGCTTGCCTGGGTTCTTTACAATTTGGGACGGTTGAAGTTGTATCCCCTCACGATCACGGTAGCGCTGAATATACGCCGATTTTTCATTTTCGTCCTCAACTCCTCGCGGGTACCCTGATGTTTCTACCTTATCCTTAAAAAAAAGTGTTTATTTCTGGTGTGAAAAGGTTGGGGAGCTTACTAAACCTCCACACCTCATATATCTTCAATATTCCGTAACGGTGGCAAACGGCTAGGGACAGCTTACGACTTGTATATACGCCTCTGATCTTCTGCTGGTTGGATGTATGATTACAGGCCCCATTGTTCTCCACTGCGCACTTCACGCACAGGGGAAACATGAGCTTGTGGTCTATAGCGACGGGTAAAATCGGCATCCATAAGTCGCGAGGGTGTAGCACATCACATCTACGAAAGAAAGGCCGAAATAGTTCTCGTTCAAATTAGCTGAGAACTCTTCGATGGTAGGCAGGGCAGGTCCTACCTTCTTTTCAGGTGCTCCTACGGGATACGGATTGTTCTTTATCACGTAGGGGTATAAAGAACAGAAGTCGTAGTAATGGAGTTCCACGCTATCTGCAGGTGGAAAGTATAGTTTGAAGGGGTTTGTACGTCCACCGAACAAGCTATCGCCGCATTTGAGAGGATCCAACACCATTGAACGTTTGATGGTGTTTATTTCTTCGCGGTACTGCCCATCTGTCTCCATCCGTGCATCATATTCATGCTCCCACAAGACCTTGTGAGTGAACTGGGAGCTTATAAGCTGATCGGGGGTCCGGGTCTATGCAAGACTATCGGCAGGAGATCTACCATGGATATCTCCTACGATTCCACACTCAGGACGTGCGCATCCATGCCACCAGCAACCGTTAAAGGAGTACGCAGTCTTCTCACCAGTGCACGGTCTTCGCTTAGACCATCCACCCAAAAAGCACGACCACTGACCCTAATGGCCACTTCCCCCGTGTTGCGGGCATGTTTTATGTATACACCGGTCTATTGCTGTTGGTGTATGAGCCAGTAAATAGCCTTATGCCTATAACTGCGTGGGTTGTTTCTGTGAATGACGGCTAAGGTGTCTTTAGGTATGAAGTTCTTCTTGAACACTGTAAAGCACAATGAGGCGATCGTGGTTTCGGCTTGTAGCGTGTCGCAGTTCAACCGGTCTATGTACATCCTTCTAAAGGCATGGAAATACTCTAAGCACGCGCTCATCATTTACGCAATAACGTTCACATTCATCCTTTATATTGTAAGGAATATCTTCACGCTCACTATCTTCACGCTCACTATCACTCATGTTGCCATAGTTAAAGTAATGTTTGGGGTGGTGGTAGGTATACGTAACTTAAAGTGTCGCTAGTAAGAAAAGTGTAAGGGAAATACCCTTTTCAAACTTCGGCGGCTACGACCATCACCTTGGGTAGCATGGCTAATTTACAAGGTGTGAATAATAAAGTATCTTTAAACTGAACCTTACCTCTTATTTGCATCTGTATAAGTTTGTTTCCCCTTTACAAGGGATCGCCTGTAAATATCTTCGATGATTCGTGTTCAAGCAGTTCCTTATAAAGGAATTGTGTGTCAAATTTTGCGCCGTTATGGGCAAGAATATACAGTCATTTTTTTTAACTTGTCCACTAATTGACAATATAGGACACAAAGAGTTTCACGGGGTTGTCGTGCGCGATCGTTTTAAAAACGTTTGTTAGTACCGTCGTCTATCAACATGATGGTGCTCCTTGTCACTATGCCAAAATTGTTCAGGATTATCTAAATGGACGTTTTCCAAATCGCTGGATCGGGCGCGGAAGCAACAGACCTTGGCCAGCGAGATCACCAGATTTAACCCCTTTAGATTTCTTTGCATGGGGCTTTATCAAATCGCACGTCTATCAGACGAAGATTACGAGTCTTGAAAACTTACGTACACGTATACGAACTGCTGCAGATAACATAACCCCGCAAATGCTCCAGAATGTGTTTAGAAATGCTGCGGAACGATTTGAGCTGTGCAGGGACACTGATTGGCGTCACGTCGAATCCTACTCTTAATTATTTAATAAATGTTACCACTTTATCATTTTATGATTGAATTCCATATAATTTCCAAGTGCTTCACAAAAATAGATCCTGACTTTATGTACACCCTGTATTTCTCGTGGCATGTAGAATAGTGAATTTTATCGCATTTATGCGTGAATTTCCTCCAATTATCCATCATATGAAACACCACATTCACAGATTCTCATTTTCCTGCAAGTGCCAATTGACTTATGGAGCTCAAAGCAATTATTATTGAAAAATGTACGCCTACACACATTACAGTCGGTCTTCTCAGCTTTAACTACACGATTTTCACATTTGGATCTTTTACACTGCTCACATACCATGTGGCAATCCTTACAATGTTTCACTATATCATCCGCAAACTCGAGACATCCTTTACACAAATCATGATGCTTTCCATATTTTCGACTTTTATCATAACTCGCGTAAAGGTCCCTTATTTTGCGGATGGGGAGATATGTTGTTCCTGACAACCCTAAAATAAGTAGGGCTCTTGTACGGTCTCTCACACAGCTTTTAAAAACATACACAGTCCTACGACGATCATCCATTCCAAATACAACTGTACGAATATTCATTTCCTGCTCTACCCTTCTCAGCTCTTTAGGATCCATTTTACAGTAAAACACGAGCTTGCAATCTGCTGCCAGTTTACGGGCACGCTGCACAACCGTAGGCAACCAAAATTTTTCGGCCCCTGCATTTAGTACAGTAAACATATGAGCTAAGACTACTGCTATAAAGCCGCAACTACGATCGGTGCTTTTATGCTGTCTGTAAATAGCCTGAGAATTGAAGTTAAGAGTATAAGGTGTGGCCGTATGTCCCGCAACACAGAACATGTGGTCAATATCTATCGTGAAGTTGACCATGTTGAAGGCGATGCTACTTTGAAAGTTCTGCATTATCCGGCCCAAAATGTAGACTGTATCCACAGCAGCCAAGCGCCTGTAGGTTATTACTACCCAAAAATCATCTACATTCCCGTCATCTGACCCGAACCCGAAGAAGAGCCGGGTCCTGATTTCACGTCTCTCGCCGTTCTGAAGGGCAAACTCCACAATACCTTCAACTACGCGCCGCAGTCCGTGTCCGACACTGTTGCTATACATGGTTTGCGGGTCTACCCTGACTACGGACCGGTTTCTACTCAGGGCTGGGGTGAGGGAGGCTGTGCACCAGTTCGAATGTTATCCTACTCTCTATAGAATGAGATGTTGCTGCTGTGGAGGGTACGACCGGAATTGAACAGGAATAAGGGGGCACCGTTTTATTTGTAGAAGGAGCTAGTGTCGGGGTTGTGTCGTAAGACGTAGAGGGCTAGGCTCTCTTACTGTGGGTCTAACAACCGGTGCACTCCTGGCACGCTTTATACCTGACGTGGAAGGAGAATCATCAACTTCATCATATCCCCCATTTCTCCTCGAATTGTCGCGTGGGGGTGCTACAGGTGTCGCTGGTGGGGGTTCGCTAGCGGGGATGGAGTCTGTAGCCCCAACTACACTGTCATCGGTTTCGTCTGCAATATCGATGATGGGGACATGTTGCTGGCACACTTCCTCATCCTCATCGTCATTCACGGTTCTGAGGAAGAAGAAGAAAGACAAGACTGTAGAATATGAGGAGCATCAATGAAAATTTTTTTATATTTTGTAAATGTTCCACTTAGGAGTGTGACGTGTTAGAGATGTATTCTGTAGAAAAATTCAGGTTCACGAGCCCGTCCACATGATTATATCTGGCAGTACAGGATGTGGTGAAACTGTGTTTATGCTTAAAATCATTAAATTCCCGAATCAGCGTAAGGAGTTTTTGCTTTGTGACGTTCATCCGTGAAACACGTTTAAGGTGCTTCTAAGAACGAATATATTCACAAACGAAGCTGAAACGGTGTATATCCTAGAATGACAAAGAGGTTAAAGAAATATAGTGAATTAACAAAAATTTATCACCGACTGCCACGGGTACTGCAGCAGCTGTTTGTTAAAAATATTGACTCCGACTTTTTAAAATGCATCTGTGAAATTTCTCCTGTTATAAAATGTAACGTACCAATGAAGGCTCGCCTACGTCGTTACAAGAACATAATACGCGCACTCGCTCGTATAAGTCAAATTGTGGGGAAGAAAAAATGAATTATTGTGCAAAAAGGGAGTTCATTCCTCCCCATCTTTTTTTGGTTTTGGGGCCTTTACTGACTAGTTTAATATAATGAAGAAAGTAGTCGTGATTCCACACGAGGTGTATGCTTCACTACAAAGCTCAAAGAGTCCAGATATGGTTCTAGAACCCCATAAAAGCAAGCTTAAAAGAATGGAAAGCGAAGTGTTAGACCTATTAAACAGTGAAAAGTCTTCTGATGAGAAAAGAATCTTATACCAAGAAGTTCTGCAGAAATTTCTCCATGAGTATGAAAATTATAAGAATCCGACAGAGGTTCCCGTAGTTATTAGGTACAGCGCAGACAACATTGAGCATGGAGGCATGGGACCTGGGGGTCGATGCTAGAGACGAACAGTCAAAGAACAACGGAGCGGCCCCACAACATATCGAGCATGTATTAAAAAGCAGTTTCCCACATACATTGAGGAATAAAGGTTTAAGTCTATAATGAGTGAGGATCCCATTATACAGTGGACCGATACAGGCGAGGTTGTTGTCGAGGGAACAAAGGTACAGGGTTCGAACATCGTTGACATCGTCCATGAGAGAAAGTGAGAAAGTGGGATAGGCCCTTACCAGCAGGATGGAAACATATTAAAGCAAGAATACAGCGAATAAATATCCCCAAAACACTGACAAGTAATCTGAACAGGTTAAAAGACTTGGGACAAGCCTCACATGTACCACAGCTGAACAGGCCTTCGCCCCTAACGGTAACATCTCTGAAGAGGAGAAAGAAGAGACCAACCAACAACGGCCAACCCTACCCACGCGCCTCTAAAATATGCAAATAGCTAACATATTAAGAAAACGTTATTATGACATTTCTAGCCGAGCCTCCAACGGCGGCGTTAATAGACTATAAAGAGGGTGTATGGAAAAAAGATGTTGAGAGGTTTCTACCGGAGCAAGATGCTTATACACTTCATAAGCGGTGAGAAAAGGGTTTAAAACAGCCAAGACAACAGCAGCCTCGATTGATTCTATTTGGTAGGCGGATTTAACAGACATGCATAGATATTCAGTGTATAATGACGGCTACCGCTACATCCTTTTCATAATAGATGTAGTCTCTAGATATTTGTGGCTAATTCCCCTGAAAAATAAATCGCCTGAAACAGTTGCTCAAGCCACCAAAACGCTGATGTTGAAAGAAAACAGGATTCATGGCTATTTCTGTACGGACATGGGAAAAAATTTATAGGCCGAGCTTTTCAGAACATGTTGACAGAGTTTAATATCAGTTATTACACTAACAATTCTATACATAAGGCATCTTTAGCTGAAAGAGTTCAACGTACCATAAAGGAACGTATGCATCGCTATTTCACACACAAAGCACATACAGATATATAGACATTCTGGATTTGATGGCCTCATCGTACAACCGGTCACACCACTGAGCGATTGGTACAACACCGAACGAAATTTTAGAAAGAGGTACGCACACAGAACTTGAGGTGAGAAGAAATATTCGTAGAGTGCCACCACGCTCTAGGCGTTTCAAAATCAATTATTATGTAAGGCTGCCACGTTCAGGTAATAAATTCGAGAAGGGATTTGAGCAAGGTTGGACACGTGAGATTTTTAAAGTTAGAGCTATGAAACTTAAAGCGAAATAATGTTGTATTACGTTGAAGATTTGAATGGGGAAGAAATTGCATGGGGCTTTTACAGCGAGAAGCTAGAGAAAGTGACATTTAATTTAGGAAAAAACGTGTTTAAAATTGAAAAAAATTAGGCAGCAAAGGTTCAGGAAAGAGAAAAATGTACCTGGTGAAAGGGCTAAGGTACCCAGAAAGCTTCAACACCTATATAAAAGCTGATGCAATAATGAAGCTTAAATAGTATGTGACATGGCGCCTAACCACTTCTACGTCACACTCCCGTCCTCTTCTTATCTGTCTGTACATTCTAACAACACCCTGGCCAACTTTGTAACAGAACTCTGTAGGCCCATGAAATGGGCCGTAAATCATATGAGGTAGGAATATGCGAATTGCAATTGGCTACCAAATTTTTAAGTATTGATAAAAAATAATCCGTTTTTACGTTTCTTAGAAACCGTGATGAGTGTGAAAAGGCTGGGGTAACTCGGGATGAAACCATGCGCGCGGCCCGGAGTGGGGAGGCACAGTATTACACTACAGTACTAATACAAGGACAGGTCATTATGGGGCAGCCGAAGATGTTGTGAGAGACTTAAATGGTAGTTTGAAAAGATCAAACCTTATGTCTGATTTAGTATACGAAATCGTAAACAAAAATACCCCGGCACATCCTTTGACTCTAAAATCAAAGGCTAACAGAAATATTAAAGAGAAAGGGCTGTTCAAAATTATAACCAAGGGCAGATATGGGGCAGCCATATAAAGAGATACTTTTCACGAATCACAACATGACTTGTGCAGCTTAATGTATCACCTGAAATTGGAGAAATTGAATGATAGCTACCCTTCCCGGGACATGTGTTATATTTATAGCAATATCTGGAACATCAGTTTGTTGGGGATACCCAGGCGCGCCTGCTGAGCATCGCCCACATAGAAGAAGGAGCTTAAGCATTACATACGACAAGCCTCATTAGGTCAATGTCGCAACTAGCTTACTAACCAGTATCTCAATATGTATAAGAACGATTGGGGGAAAAGTTTTCCATTTGGTGACGAGACGTTAACAGTGAAGCTTCACTTTCGTCACATTGTGATATAATGACCCAAAGGCCTTTCACACTCTATCAAGCGGTGAGATACCATCGCTAGAGTGGGAGTGGATCCATTTTTTCAACCATACTGCGTACGGCTGTACCCTTGCTGAAGAGTGGTGCCAAATATCTCGGCAGGAAAGCGTTACAATCAGATTTTAACACGGTAGAAGACATAATGGCTGGGGATAAGCCAAAAGAAGCTCTAAAAAGCACTTAAAGCGTACACGGGACGAAATCTTCAAAAGTGCAGAGAAAAATGCGTGGTGGCGGGAAGAAGAAGAAGAAAAGTCCTGTGCGGAAGAAGAAGAAGGGGTTACCCGCACGTGGCGTTAAACGTAAAAAGATATCACAAAGAAGTGTTCTAAGCGCATGAAACCTATGGTTGACCACTTTTTTAATTGATATAAGCTAAGGACGTTGCTCTCAGGAATCATAGACTGTTTACTACTTGTCGGGAGAGGTGTCACTATTTCTGGCTCGCCATGGCACGTTTCATACATCCGTGTAGTTCACAATGTTATAAATCGGAGCTGGCCCTCTTTGACATGCTCACAACACAAGTATCTATCGAGCACAGTGACTTTATTACAGTTAATCCGTTAAACACCATTAGCTCACCGAGTGCTCCTATAGAGTTCGTGATCCCCAGCTCAGGCCCTTACTTTTTTGACCCAAGCTGTGTGCACATGTACGCTAAACTACGACAAGCACATTCAGATGGAACGACTGCGAAGACAATTACGTTGTATTTCCAGAAACAAACTTTCTACACTCCATATTCAGTCAGTGTGACGTGTATTTAAATCAGGTCAACATCTCGGCAGGATCTGGCTACTACCACCTATGGGCCTATCTGGAAAATGTCCTCAACTTTTTAAAAGAAGCGAAGGATACTTTTTTAACTGCCGAAGGCTATTATCAAGCTGAAGATGAAAGTAGTATAAAGGCCAAATTTAAAAATTCTAAAAAGAAGATAGATGACTGCTTCGGTCACCTACACACAGAATTCACATTTCAGAAGCTGCTTGTGAATGGGGTCGATATGAAAATAAAACTCACTCGTACGATCCCGGAGATTTGTTTAAATCTGGGGGCTGACCAAGAATAGAGTTCGAAGCCTGTCGTTATTCATATTATGGAGATATATCTCTGCGTGCTTCGAGTGAAATTAAGCTCTGTTAAACAAATAGAAATTGAAAAAAATTTACTACACGCCACAGTAAAATACCCAATTAATAGAGTCCAGCTCGAATTATATACTGTGCCGTCACGGGTAACATCGAAGCAGATAGAAAATATTGCTCTTGGAGCTCTACCTAAAAGGTTATTAATTGGAATGCAGGAACACGCTTCTGTGAATGGAAAATATAAAAAGACCATTTAATTTCGAAAATTTCTGCCTTAAAAATATAACCCTGTACATCAATGGAGTCGCCTAAGGTCGGACATTAGAAACGAATTATTCTATAGATGACGTGTTCCCGCTTTGCTTGAGAGCTTATAGTAATCTTGCACATATTGGCGGTACTTGTAACGAATTAGGAATCGGCGTAACACAGAAGGCATTCGTCGAGCAGGTTAACCTTTACCCCTTTGACATCTCCCCCACTGATCTGGCAGTATAAATACGCACATAAGTCCACAGCAGAGTGGGAACGTAGTATCAGTCAGATTGGAATTCGCCAAGCCGCTAGACGCGCCTATTAGTGTACTAGTTTACCTCGAATCGCAAGCCTTAATAGAAATTGATAAGTTTAGCGGCATAGTCACAGACTTTTAAAAATGGATACGAATACACTCCAGAGAGTAATGAATAATGACCGTTTCACACGCTCCAAATTTATCGGCGTGTTTACGAAGAATGAAGCGCTGAAGTTTCCAACTACGAGACACTGCGGCGCACTTATTCTTAGTACGGATGTTAGTGGTGTAGAAGGGATTCATTGGGCAGCCGTTTATTCTAAAAATAGGGAACGAATGTGCTATTTTAATTCACTGAGTGGACATCCTTGGAATGATGCTATTATTGTAAAACTTCTCGATCAGTTACAAATTCCCCAAATAGTCTTGAACCCATACCGTTTCCAGAGCCACTACAGCAAGTATATGGCATGTACAGCCTATCCTTTCTCATGCATATGGCCCGCGGGAATGAGTTTACATTTTTTTTTAAATTATTCGATTTATGTGACACCAAGCGAATGATGAGCTGGTATGCACCCAGATAAAAAGCCGGTTCCCGTTTGTATGCACTCGGTGTATTGTGTGACGTTTTATGCGTATATTCATTAATTAATTATTGTAACAATATGTACAGTATGCCTCAAAGGCCTATATTGTGTAAAATTATAAAATGTACCCCAATAATATTAGTTTGTGTAACGTTTAAGGACGAGGATTATGTTCTGTAGCTTATTTAAAATGTAATGGATGCTAATTTTTTAAGTTGGATATATATATATATATATATATATATATATATGTATATGTATATATATATATTGTATAAAAAAATGATATCAATGTCACTCCTATATGTGTGAGAAACATTGAAAGTCATATAACGTAAATATGTGTTGTATACAGTAAACGCTGTTATGTGTTAGTTTATAAAACAATCCTCATAGTTTTATCATTTAATAAAATGTTGAAAATACAAAGTTTATTCTTACTCGACACACGTACACACAAGAAAAAATAAAAACTTACATCACTTCACCAACGACGAGGCAATCGTCGGATCGAGTTTCCAGTAAAACTTCTATATCCGTAGTCGAATCACCATCGACGATATGAGTTTCTTCAAAGCTATTACAAAACGTTTCTACAACACGATCCAGCTCCGCCCGGGTCCTTTAAGAAAAAAAAGGTACGGATGTAGCCAGAAATTTTTAATTTATTTTATTGGCACATCTAGTTCATATATTTTTCTGAAAAAAGTTTCCAGGTCTCTGAATTATGATATAATTTAATACGTAAAAGTAGATATTTTGAATGCTTCTTTAAGAGAAAAATGATGAACAATATTGCACTTCAAAATGAGTTTTCGAATAAGCATTCTACTCCACTATTCGTTCAATAAATTGCGAAGTGTCTCAAGCCATTAGTACAAATTACGCTTCATAGGAAGATAAACTACAGAATTGGGTTTCTGGTGGCCTACAGTTTTAGCGTGGTACCAATACTGATGAGGTTTCTTGAATGATATAATATAAGACCGTATTAAACACTGAGTTGAAATACACATGATATATATATATATATATATATATATATATATATATATATATATATATATATGTACTTACGTATTAACGGGGGGCCACCACATATTGATGATTGGTTAGGTTAAGTTGTAATATTTTCGTTGGTTGAAAATTTCTAATATATCATATTTTGTAAATAGCAATATTTTTAAAAATTTACTAGGATTTATATTTCAAATATATTTATCTTCACTTTTTGGTAGATCCCAAATTTTCATCATGAATAAACCTAAAAAAAATAATTTTTTTTCAGAAAATTGTATAAAAAATATTTAAAAAAAATTGCTATTTAAAAAATATGATGTATTAGAAATTTTCAACTAACGAAAATATTACAACTTAACCTAACCAATCATCAATATGTGGTGGCCTCCCGTTAATACATAAGTACCTATATATATACATATATATATATACATATACAGACAGAGAGAGAGGTAATCAGTTTAAATCACACTTCATAATTTTAGTAAAGATTAGCCAATAAATTTATAATATGACTACTTTAAAATGTCTAATTTATGCGTCAAATATAAGCAATGTTTACTCTTCTCATATATATATATATATATATATATATATATATATATATATACAGGGTGTCCCAGAATTAACTATCTATTTCAATGAAATCGGACAAATTTTTAAAAACACGCTTTTATTTATGTTTATCATGTTTAATATGTGTTAAAAATGTATAAATTTCTAAATTTTTTTCATAATTTTATTTTCATAATTTTTTCATAGTTTTTCATAGTTTTATTTTCATTCTCTTTCAGAACCCTATTAATAATGAATACACAAGAACGCATCTTTGTTGTAACATCCCGTATCAAAGGAATGCAATGTAATGAAATCAGAGAAAAAATTACAAGAAGATTCCACAGAACCGGTCCTACAGACAAAGCGATTCGTGAACTTGTGAACAAATTTAAAAGAACTGGATCCGTACACGACGAGGTGGGAAGAGGACGCCCAAGGACAGCACGTAACAGTATCGAACAGGTACGACAATTGTTTGAGGATGAACCAACAACTTCGGTTAGGGAGGCCGGTCGAAGACTCAACATATCCAAGACAACAGTTCATAGAATCTTGCGTTCGACACTGATGAAAAAGGCTCATCATATTCAAGTAAATAAAGTTTTGACTTATGATTTATCACATTCAAGTAAATAAAGTTTTGACTTATGATTTATAAATCTATTTGTTTTTGTATCATAATTTAGTAATAAACACAAAATTATGTCAGTTTTTATTAAATTTGTCCCGATTTCATTGAAATAGATAGTTAATTCTGGGACACCCTGTATATATATATATATATATACAGAGAGAGAGAGAGAGAGAGAAGTTATAAAATAAGCTTTGGTTGAAATACGGGGATATAATTTTTCTACTTACATTTCGTGCGTGTGCCATTCCATTGTCTCAGTCTGTTCAGCTTCACAAATGTTTGCCACTTCTTGCGATGAAAATAATTCTCCCCGGTCAAAGCGGCGAAGATCAGGCTAGAGGCTTCAGCCCTGTAGGACATCAGGATAAATCACTCGACCGTATATATGTATATAAATAAATATGTGTATACTCAATTCACTTCGCGAATGTAACTTACATAACATCTCCAACTTCGTATACGGATGGTGATGAAAAGAGATCTGATGCACTGTCTGTTTTCATTACGGCTAGCAACGCGTGATTATTCACTGGAAAATATCAGCTAATATGGTCTCGAGATGAAATTGGACCCCTTTTTATATGTGGGCCATTGACCCATTTCAAGTGTCGTAGAGCTGAACTCGAAAGGCCAACCGCCAGCTCGCGGCTTTCTGATAGGAGGGTGATATCTTTGTGGGCGTGTCCTTATCAATATCGGCTTAAGCACTACTCAAGATTTTTGTGGGCGTGTCTTTATCAAATTCGGTCTAAGCAGCCCTCAGATTTTTCAAATTTAATGAGTGGACGCTGAACATAAGTATTTTAATTAAAAAACAAATAACTAAGAAGGATTGGGCTGACGCAAAAATAACTCGTTGGTTTGAATAATTCCCTTTACTGAATTGTAAAAGACGAAAAAATTAGAAATCTTTTGGGATAAGGAAGTTTATCAAAATTAAACATAGCCAGTTCTTCCAGTGTTTCCCACTCTTCTCAGGTTAGGTTGAAGACTGATAACTTTACAGTGTACAACTTGAAGATGTCTTCGGCTACAAACTCATAAGCTTAACTGGTGGGGTGTCATTTACAATACTGCTGAAAAGTTTCGATGAACAATTAAGAACCCCCTTAAATAAATTTCCATTTTTTATAAATATGCATAGAAAATAGCATTACTTGGATAAACCCCCCTAAAATGCTTTCAATAAGCACTGTATCATAACATTACTGTGGAAAATGAAATATTTTAACTGTATGCGTTAACTGTCTAATTGCTATTTTTAAAATATGGTTAAAAGATAAATTTGGATTATTATTGAATGTTTCACCAACAGTGACCTTCACATTCAATAATTACCAAGTTTAGTACATATATATATATCATGGGAGGTCTGGGGGGCGAAGCCCCAGGTTAGCACACGCAATCGGAGAACACACGGGTTAAGTTTAGGTTTATATATATATATATATATATATATATATATATATATATATATATATATGTATGTTCCTAGCCCGTTTGGTTTTAGTTAATATCCAAAATACATTTTTCTAATGTATTTTGGTGTGTTTGGTTCATATATGACCTTCATTTCTAGCGAAAATGAACCAAAACAGGAAAATTTTAATGTTTCATAACTTTGTTTCGGTTCATTTGCGCAAGATATGAAGGTCATATTTGAACAGAACTCGGTACTTGTAGGTTATCTCCCCCCCCCCCTGCTTGATTTGTCATCGTGGCAAATAGCACGCACGCAGAGCATTCAAACGAGCATTTCGTTCTAGAATGTTTGATGCACATTGGTTGTTGATTTGTTATACAACTTACATTAACTTTGGATCACCTGAAGATCAGGGTCCCCAGTCTTCTTTAGTTAGCCTTATAACGCTAACTAACAAAAATATCACGACCTAACCTAACCAATCATTAGGTCAACTGTACGTCCTTGATGAATGGTTAGGGTAGGTCGTGATATTTTCGTTAGTTAGCCTTATAAAGCTAACTAAAAAAGGCTGGGGGCCCTGATCTTCAGGTGATCCTTAACTTTATAATGGCGATCCTTCAGAATCCGGCCATAAATTAGTTTAAAAAATAAATCGTATCAATAATTATTACATGAGCAAAATTATATATTTAATAGTATCTATTTCAGTAGATATTACCAATCCTTTGCACAATTTAATTATTGCTTTTTCAGCCAGAATGAATTTACCACGACTTCATGCTATTTGCCACGATGACAAATCAAGCGTGGGTGGGAGATAACCTACAAGTACCCAGAACACACCAAAATACATTAGAAAAATGTATTTTGGATATTAATTTCAGTGTTGGTGAAACATTCAATAATTACCTAAATTTGTATATTAAGACGGAATTTGTTTTAAATAACTTGTTGGTTTGAATAATTCCCTTTATTGAATTGTAAAAGACGAAAAAATTAATAAGTTAGCCCTAAATTAAAATCTAGCTTTAATATAAAGTTATATTAATATTTTTTGTAATAAGGTTTAAAGATATATTTGTATCTTAAGACAAAAAACTTGTTTTGCCATTAAATTTGGTTTATCATATTGGAGTTTTTGTATAAAAGAGCGCCTAGCCAACAGCACAATGGCCTCGTGGTGGTTTTCTGCTACGAGAAGCTCAGTAGATTAAACTATTGGCGTTGTCGTTTTTTGAGATCTTATCGGTCTATTCTGGCTTCATAAATGTATTTTAATACGTTTATGCTTAATAGTTCTGTCTATTACAGTATTTAGGTCGTCCTTTTTAAGATCTATCAGGAGTTGGTAAGTAAAAGCCGTGGTAAGTCGGCCTTGGTCTATCAGGTGTTGGTAAGTAAGATCTGGTTGGTAAGTAATACTTACAAATGGCTATGTAATACTGTGTTACTGCTGAGAGGTGTTAAAGTCTAGACGATTGGTTGAAGTCCCATCTCGGCCTTGTACTACTAATGGGTGGGCTCCTAATGTCTATACTGGAGGTCATAAAGTCTATACTTAGACGATTAGTGTAGCCCTTATCTCGACCACGTGTTGTTGATTGGATGAGCTCCGAAAAGTTTTTATTTATTCCGTGTTACGGACAAACGTATGTGCATACACACCCAACATGCATATACACTTTATATAATCCCTGTGGCGGGTTTACCATCTAAAAAAACTGCCTGTCAGACGTACAACTGGCTGTGGCATGGCTGCCTTCTAAGCCTGTTGGCTGCGATGCTGAAAACCTCATTATGCGTTGCTCCATGGCTATGAACGGATGGAACTTCTCTCTCTCCTTCTGCTGTTCATATATATATATATATATATATATATATTTTTTTTTTTTTTTTTTTTTTTTTTTTTTTTTTTTTTGAGCACTTGGCGTAGTTAATTAAATTTTATATGCAAACAACTCGCTATAACATTTTGATCACTTAGATGACTAATTTACCTTTCATTGGCAATTGCTATAACAATATATTGTTTGGGTTTTTTAAATTATAAAATATATGATGCTATAAAGAGTATATAGTTTTTGGGGACACCCTGTATATTACAAATTAAATAAATAGCGCAATCTGGCAACTATTTTTATGGATTGTCTCGGATATATATATATATATATATATTGCTTTCTAAACAAACCAACTGGCTGATTAAGCCTTCTAAGCCAATTACACCTTCTAATTCAGCTGAGGAGGTCAAGAACTTCAGTATGCGACGAGACATGCCAGCAAAAAGATCTTCTCCTCTCTCCTCTCTCTTAGGTTACCTTCCTAGGTCAGGTTAGGGTACCCCTTTTGGGGGGGAGGTCATTCTCCCGGGTCTTCCTTCAAACCCCCTCTCCCCCCTTCATGCAACTTGGGGGCTAAACCCCCTCCCCCACGGGTGCCAACCCCGAACCCCCTTGCAACATTGATCATCATGCATTGCAATTGATTTGCACCCGTCCATTTTGCGGTCATACTACTTTGCTGAACTCTGTTAATCTTACGGGAAAGAATGTTGCCGCATACCCACAACGAAACCCTTGTAAATATCTGCTATAATATAATTCAATACTTTCGATATAATTCAGTATAATATAATATAATATATTCAGTATAGTATAATTAATATAATTCAATATCTTCAATAACATCGAGCTATGAATCATTACAAACAATTTTGCCAAAAACTTTAAATTTTTCTTTAAAAATTTTCATATTTTGCGTTCAAGATTATTTCATTTGAGGACACTAATTTGGGTGAAAATTTAATATACTGAAAATGTCTCTCGGACTACTCTCATATTATGCAAAATTAGATGAAGCATTTTACTGCCATTATATTATCTTTGACTTATAGTTTTTAGTCATTTTAACCGTTTTTCAGAGCTAACCGTACGAATGCAGTAATTCACGTAATATACATTTAAAGGATATAAATTTGATAAACGCCGTTATTCCTTTTCAAAAATAAAATTATTTATTCCTTGCCATACACGACTCTGTATTAGCTTATTTGGATCACCTGAAGATCAGGGCCCCAAGCCTTCTTTAGTTTGCCTTATAAGTAGGCTGACCATACGTACCGTTTTGAACGGGACAGTACCGTTTTGTATGGGTTCTGTCACTGAAGAATAATTGTAAGCTCAATATGTTTATGTACTTACTTTTTCATGAATACAGAATATTACATAACCCCCGTCCCTTTTTTGCCATCCCAATGTCCCGTTTTTGTCTCAAGGAAATATGGTCAGCCTACTTATAAGGCTAACTAAAAAATATCACGACCTAACCTAACCAATCGTTAGGTCAACTGTACGCCCTTAACGATTAATAAGGTTAGGTCGTGATATTTTCGTAAAGCTAACTAAAGAAGGCTGGGGGCCCTGATCTTCAGGTGATCCGCTTAGGCGTATTCCATCATAGGTCTCTCTATACATAATGAAATAAAAATTTCTCTCACATTAACATTTATTACATAATAATGAGTGAAAATAGTAGCATGAATCTTATACCACGGTAATCTGAGTATATACTCAAATAAAAGTTAAATACTAATTTATGATATTGCGTAACAATGGAATGAAACGACGTACTGAGTGCAATATCTTAACAACTAATTAACTCAATGTTGTCTTAGAAACCACGGACCCTCCATGTAAATATAACGCACCATAACAACCAAATTTTTGGTGGTGTTTTTAATTGCGTGAATTTTTTTTGCCTCCGTAATAACAGTCGTAATGACAGGGAGGATAATGTGAAGAGCCAGAAACTGGCACGGCGCTCGGGCCAACTAATGTCGCCCATTGCGCTAAGTCCTCTATTATTATTATTATTATTATTATTCCCAGCATTATCGGGATTCGAAATCACGACCTCAGTGTCTTCACCTCGCTTTCAGGGAAACGGTGTTACCCTTTGAGCTGTACGGACGCTGGCTGAGAGAGGGGATTTACATCTTAATTTACTCATTATCGACGACTGCTACACACTGATAACATTTCCAATACACGCATCCATAAATTAATCCTACAGTAATTTCCATCGTTAAAAGATTAACGTGGAATTTGAATCATGCATCGCTACGTCAACTACAAACATAAGTTTTCTGTCATTTTATTCTGTTTTAATTCTCCAATCAATTTTTTTTAGATCAGATAAAAAATTTGGTTTATTTTTTTTGTGCTAAAAAATATATCTTTTAGAAATTTTGGCAAAGGACTCATTTAATTTAACAAATTCTTTAAATTAAACGAATTATGTTTATTTGGAATTAATTTAAATTTACCAAATGTTAAACCGAATTTCCTGAAATTTTATTTTATATTAGAATTTCTTGAACTCGAACTTAACTTCTATATTGAATTATGCCAATTATAATTATTATAGAAATAAATATATAGGTGTTTATACTCTTACGGGCTTACCGGATTCGAAACGCTGTCCCTGAGATATCCATCATGGAATGTATAGAGTGGGTAAAAAGTCTGGGCACCCCCTCAAAATATTTAAATATCTAATTTTTACATTAGAGGGGGTGCCCAGACGTTTTGCCCACCCTGTTCAGTGCTTTTCTCGCAACGCCAATCAGACTAAGGAATGTGTCTGACAAATTGGGTATTTATAGTTTTGCTCTAAATTGAAGTATACCTTAGTCTCGATAAACCTTAGTTTTGCTTCCGCCCGAATTATTCATTCTAACAAAGGTCAAGCTCGTTGCTCCACCTTAGCCCTACACTTAGCGTAGAATCCGAACCACGACCCACCAGGGAAGTCAGAAAATAGAAAGTGCTCGCCCGGACTCGATCTCACGATCTCCGTGAGCAGCAGCAGCAACCCAGCGCCTTAACCACTAGGCTACCCATTTATCTACCACCTAATTTTTTGGTATTGAAGAATGAACAACTGGATGAACTGAGTACCGCCTGCCTTCGCCAAGAATCGAGTCCCGGCCGGTGGATTCGTTGTCACCGACGGAAACCACTACACCACTAAATAATATTTTTTGGGGGTACAAATGTGTATATTTGCATTTTGAAAACTTTATATTTAGAGGAAAATAATAAAAGTAGTGTTTGGGAACTAAAAAAATAATGGAATATTTTTTGTCAAATTATGAATGTTTTTTGCAGCCTAAACAAAGTTAAATTAAAAAAAAAATTATGAAATTATTAATCAAAGAAACCTTTTTGCTATTAAATTAACGTGACATTTCTGTTTTAAAAACAGTTTTTTTAAGATAAAGAAATTTACATCTGCATTGAAAAGGTTTTTAAATATTTTTTGGATCACCTGAAGATCAGGCCCCCCACTCTTCTTTAGTTAGCCTTATAAGGCTAACTAACGAAAATATCACGACTCAACCTAACCAATCATTAAGGTCAACTGTATGCCCTTGACGATTGGTTAGGTTAAGTCGTGATATTTTCGTTAGTTAGCCTTATAAGGCTAACTAACGAAGGCTGGGAGCCCTGATATTCAGGTGATCCTATGTTTTTTTATTCAAATACTGTATTACATTTTGACTAGTATAATTTAAGTATTATGTGAATTTAAGCAAATAAATTCAAATAATATTTTCTTTTTACTCCAAAAAAAAATTCTCTCCGTGTAGGAGCGGAGGACCATCCAACTACTGCTTAAATACAACATCGTTAAACTTGCGAAGAACAGTTTTGAATTGAAACATGACCACGACGTAACTCGAGGGACTTTTTCATTGTGCTATGAAATTATGGACATCCATCCAAACTGTATTTAGACTAGCTTTATGTTTATCATAAATTAACGATTTGGAAACTCTTTTGGATACACGTAATTGTGTACAGAAAGCTTAAAGTTCTCTTTTCCCTTTTAAGTTGCGAGTTGGCCGGAGACACTAATTCTCCTTTGCTTTATTAAATCTTGCATTATTAGTCCCAAGAGAAATGTCTTCTCTCAGTCGTCAGACGTTAATATCAGTTATTTGGGAACATTTTCTTTCTTGTACATGTAATGTAATTTCTCGTTCTCTAAAGACATCTTAATAGATTATATAATTTCGGTTCATTATTACTGAAGACAAATTACTTTGTTATACTTTCTCTATTGCACAAGGGATGGTATATACAGTACATTTTATGCGCTTTGAGAGGCATTATTAAGCAAAGTTAATCCGATCACTGTAAAAACATTCCAGTAGTTAGAATATATAAAGTCATCCGAAAGTCTATCCATATTAATTAATTTTCAGTTTTGTATATTTGTAAATATTTTAAATTCTAACGTAATTTATTTTTAATATTTTTTAAATATTTAAAATTGGAAATTTTCTTTCGTAGTTCAAAATTTAAAACGCATTTTACTGACACCAATTAATAAAAAATGCTGACGTGTTTGACGAAAATAAAGTACCTCTCGCATTCTTTCATCAACCATTTTGAAAGGATGCGCATTTGACAGAAAAACAATTGAAAACTATTCCTTAATTATTTCTGTCGCGATAACTAAAGCGGTTTACGCACGCGTTACACTACGAACGTCAACATTTAATCTTCCTTCCTTCCCTCGCGTGCAATTTATGCAACACTAATTAATGCCAGTACAACAAATTTATTTCTAAGAATCCCGCTACTCTATCTAATTTTTCTCACCTGGTGAAGCCCTACAAATTACATCGAGAGTGTCTCCTTCAATTAGGGGACCGAGTACTCCCCCAGAGGGAGAAATCCATTCCCCGTTCCGACGCCATTCCAACTCCAAAGACCGAGGCGCAACTGCAAATATGAAAAAAAACACTAATGAATATTTTCTCTCGTGGAAGAATAATAATGTTATTCCCTTTTGTATTGAGAGAAAAGAAGAGATAAAGGATAGCAGCTTTTCATTGGGGTAAAACGTATTGCATCGTAATAATAATGATAATAATAAAGTTGCAATAGATAAATATATTTCCTACCTACTTCCTATTGCAAAGTTCGAGGAAACGAACTATATATATATATATATATATATATATATATATATATATATATATATATATTTATATGTACAGTATATATATATATATATATATATATATATATATATATATATAATATATTATATTAGGTCATCCCATAAGTAATGCGGCATTTTTATTTTTTTTTCCCATTTTTATCATTATTTTACGGATAGAAATCAAACAACTCTTTGAAGTTATTTATATTTAAATAAATATTTATTTAAATATAAATAACTTCAAAGAGTTGTTTGATTTCTATCCGTAAAATAATGATAAAAATGGAAAAAATTAAAAAATTAAAAAATGCCGCATTACTTATGGGATGACCTAATATATGATTCTGATTCAGGAAATTGGAATCACGTCCAAATAATCGTAAAGAAACGGCCATAATTTAGGTTTCATTCCTGGAGGAATAGGGATTGATTCCTCTTATTATTGATGAAGGGAAAGTGCGGCAAGAAGTAATGAAGTGAAAATCCTGGTTAATGAGATTATATATACACCTCGTTAACCTCGTTGCAGTTCCGTGCGTTGGTCTCTTTTCACACGAAAATCAAACTGGTGGCCCCGCCTCTAAGCCTGGCTTGTGGAGGAGCGAGTTGCTCTCTTGCGCTCGCCACCGCACATAGCCAGGTACACCCCGGATGACCTAATATATGATTCTGATTCAGGAAATTGGAATCACGTCCAAATAATCGTAAAGAAACGGCCATAATTTAGGTTTCATTCCTGGAGGAATAGGGATTGATTCCTCTTATTATTGATGAAGGGAAAGTGCGGCAAGAAGTAATGAAGTGAAAATCCTGGTTAATGAGATTATATATACACCTCGTTAACCTCGTTGCAGTTCCGTGCGTTGGTCTCTTTTCACACGAAAATCAAACTGGTGGCCCCGCCTCTAAGCCTGGCTTGTGGAGGAGCGAGTTGCTCTCTTGCGCTCGCCACCGCACATAGCCAGGTACACCCGGCTCATCTGGTACTGTCCTGAGCCAGGCACCTAGTCTTCTCTTGAAGAATTCAACTTTGACCCCTGTAACGTTTCTGAGATCCTTTGGAAGCTGGTTAAAAAGTCTTGGCCCCTGACAACCAAACTATTTTCCTTCAGAGTTGAGGAAGTCCCTTGTCGGGCCTTTAATTTGGGAACACTACACATACTGCCTTTCCTATTTTGTAGCGTTGTTTGGATGGTAATTGGGTTTAGTTTGAGGTTTGGTACCAGCTTTTCGATAATTTTCCATAAGTAGATTATGGTATACCTCTCTCTTCGTCTTTCAAGGGAATACAGATTTAGTTTACGTAATCTTTCCCAGTAGTTGAGTTCTTTGCAGCCATCAGTCTTAGCTATGAAATGTCTCTGAGTTTCTTCTAGTTTATTACTTTCTTCCTTTTTATATGGAGACGTCAAGACTGAGTAGTATTCAAGTTTTCGTATGATCAGTGTTTTCAACAGGGGAATCATTACTGTTTTGTCCCTTCTTTTGAACGTTGTTAGTACCTCTCCCGCATTGTTTTAGGTTTAATATTTTCTTTTATTTTATAACGAAGACCTTTTTCGTTATTGAAGGGTTTTTAATTCATTTAATTTTTGGAATTTCTGCTTCAGTTTTCTAATTAGTCTTTGTTTAGAGCTGAGCTCATTTTGGAATAATTTATGTAGTATTTGTTTATAAACAAACGCATATACTACTTCAAAATGAGCTCAGTTATGAACAAGGAATAATTAGAAAACTATAGCAGAAGTTCCAAAAAGAAAATGACCTAAAAAACGCCCTCTCATTTGGTGAATACATTCATGGGGAAAATGTTTTTTAAGGGTAGAGTTCTTTAAAAAATTTGTCCCCTCAGAAACCCATTTCTTTCTTTTCAAAATGTTGCTCAAACTAATTCTATTTAAACTATCAACCGAAAAGTGATCAAACAAGTTTGAATTAAAAAGCTTATTTTTCATATTTATTTAAATTATACATGCAGAATATGCTTTCATATATATATATATATATATATATATATATATATATATTATAATATAAAAAAAGCCTGACCTCCGTGAAGTGAGGAATCACCACACAGAATGTTGCCCGGATATGTAATGTTCCTCGCCTCACAGGCGACTCTGAACATGTGGCAATGCCGCAACGTTAGTCAAAGTACCCCAACTAGGGGAAGGTGGGGTGGACGCCGGACGGGGGACAACCGAGTCCAACAACATAAGGCACAGACATATATATCTAAAGGACATTTGAATGTGCAGTCATTGACATACAGGTAATTATAATGTAATGTCTGTGTTCATAAAGATAAACAATTAATATGATCGTGAACAGCGTTGAACTCCATGTTTACTAGTCTTATACCCTAATAATTTTTCCATTATGATTACTGCAAATCTATATGAACAGCTACTACAGTACTACAGGGTGTCCCAGAAGTCTTGGAGGGGGTTTTATTTGACTATAACTTTTTTCTTTTTTGATTAATTTATATATTTTTATTTTTCGATTAAAGTACCCTTCCTGCGATTAATGAAAATGGAATCCTGGACAGTGCAACACAAGAGTGGCCATTGTGGAACTTTATTTGACAAACAACTCTTCCATCGTTGCCGTTCAAAGAACGTTTAGATTAAAATTCAACACACATTCTGCTCCTTCTGATTGAGCTATTCGACGGGACGTCGCTAAATTTCGTATGGGAAAGGGTCAGGGAGACGAACCACGGACTGGGCGTCCTCGGACAAGCCGAAGTCCAACTCGGGTTGAGATGGTTCGTGAAAGCGTTGAGGAAAATCCACATCAGTCCGACGACGCAGCCAGGAATTAAACATTTCAAGAAGTTCCTTACATCGATTTTTTAAGAGAAGATATCAATCTTTACCCGCACAAAATTCAAATTGCTCAAGAAATTAAACCACAAGATCATCAGAGTCGGATAACGTACGCTAATGCGATTTTAGATTTACACCATGAAAATGAAGATTTTCACCAGATGTTAAATTTGTAATTAAAATCGCAATAAATATATTTTCAAATGTTAGAAATCTTTTTTTATTTGATCCCCAAACAAAAACGTTATAGCCAAATAAAATCCCTCCAAGACTTCTGGGACACCCTTTACGATAGATTTTTTGGATCACTTGAAGATCAGGGCCATCAGCCTTCGTTAGTTAGCCTTATAAGGCTAACGAACGAAGGCTGGGGGCCCTGATCTTCAGATGATCCGAACTTTTTATATACTAGTGAATGTGAAATGTTTGCCTGCAGAAAATGTTTGCGTTTTTCACGTAGGCTATATATAGTTTACGCGAAAATATCGAGCAGGCGAAAATTTGACAACTTAAACTAATCTTTGGAAGATCGTAAGTAAATAAAACTTAGATCATTAAAATACTTTATTTGAAAAGTAAATTCAATATATTGTAATAAAGCATTGTAAAGTAAAAGCAGTAAAAACATTTTAAATTATACTGTATTATTACTGTATAACAAGAATGTAATGAATGCCGCTAATTTCCCAACCCTTTCGAATGGTCTCCCTCATTTTGTGTAGGTTATCCCATGCAGAGACAATCCATCTAGTGTGGAGAGCTTCAAATCTATCTTACCGAGAGATTCATTTACGTTGAGTGCTGCTGAAACTTTATCCGCATACCAAAAGGTAAAACTTGCCTTGATATACGACCTCAACTTCGACCAATCACAGTCCAGAATAAATGGCGTCGTTCATGATGTCATTTTAATATGTAAGATTATAACTAGCAACTGTTGACCGCGAAATTATGATGTCGCAAACTCGTCTAAGGATATGAAAGAACGAAAATTTGCTGCCGCGAAATTAACCTGGTTTACAGTATATGCTGTATACTTATAAACTCATACAATATTATACTAATGTTTGTGAAATGACGTTGATGGGCCAAACCGAGGTGTTGACATGGTTACTAGCATGACCTATGTTCATACCATATTTCTATACCGTATAACGAACACCGACTCTGAAAATGAATCCAGCTTAAGATAAAATTGCACAGCGAGGCCGGATAATTGGTATGCGAGAAGCAGGGCTCTCTGTAGCTGACATAGCCATGGAACTGGGAATTTCGAAGCCTACTGTTCAACGCTGGGTGCAGAGGTGGCAGGAGACTGGGAATCTGCTAAATCGTCCTAAGTGTGGGGTACCAAGAAAGACCACCCCAGAAGAAGGCCGGAGAATAATCAACCAAGTGCAGAACGATCCTATCAACAACGCAGTCGCCATCCGGGAGACACTACATATGGGCGTGTCAGTGGACACCGTAAGGAGACGGTTGCATGACGCAGGATATCACCACCGTACTCCTGCCAAAAAAGAGAGGATCAAGGAACGACATCGTCAGGCCAAGCTCTCGTTTGCTAGCCAGCGTATAAATGATGATCTGGCATACTGGAGCAGAGTTATCTTCTCTGACGGGAAGACGTTCGTGTCTACATCTCACGGCCGTCTTCGGTGTTGGCGACAGGACAACACGAGATATGCCCGCCAAAATATTTACGAAGTGGCACGGAGTGAGCACGTGACGGCGAATGTGTGGGGATGGATGCACCTGCAAGGAATAGGAGAGGTGACTGAGAGCCACGGAAGGTCTACGGCAGATTAATATACTGTATAGAGATCATGGAGGGGGTGATGCTGCCTTCTGTACGCGCGTATGCCTTGTCCTATCCTGAGCAGATTATCTTTATGCAGGTATGTTGTATTTGTGTGTTATAGAATATTATACTATTACTAGAGTAAGATTTACGTATTACACGCATTTGTATGTCCGGTTTCCACTTTTACATGGGACGAATAATGGTCATAAAATTGTTCTTTAACTCTTTCAGTACTATGACAACACTTTAGGATTTTATTCTGGATAACTGCAGACTGTCTTATTTGTATAACGGCGCATAATTACATTTAACTGAGAGAAACCCCTAATACATAGGGGTTAAAACCTATCTCGAATAGTGGGTTACTGATGAAGCGTATGGATGAGATATAATTCTACTTTTAATATTTAAAAGCCATTTGCAGGACAACTTTCCCATCCACGCCGCATCCACACCACCAGGATTGTTAGGAGGTGGTTCGAGGAGCAGCGAAATCTAGAACTACTGGACTGGCCTAGTAAGGGTGTGACCTTAACCCCATTGAAAACGTGTGGGGGAATGTGGTGAACTCGTGGGAGCCTGGGCAGGAGCGGACCAGCTGCCAGTTGCTGGATCACACTATGACTGAATAGGAGATGTTCCGAAGGAACCCACACATCATACATAACCATGTTGCATCTATGCCACACAGATTACAAGATATACATTATAACTGCAAACACGCAGTATAATTAACGTAAAGAACGACGCTTTGTATAGGAGAATATTCCGCGCAAGATGAGAGCGATGGTTACCTCATTTTTTCATTTGTTTCGTTCTTTCGCTCTCATCTTGCGCGGAATATTCTCCTATACAAAGCGTCGTTCTTTACGTAGATTACAAGATGTAATAGACAATAATGGGGGATGGACCAAATACTAACTATGAACCGGGTAAAGCTGTGCCATTTATGTTAATCTATGGCAAATTATGAGCATTTTCTATGACTTTATCATTTTGTATGATAAACTATTTAGTAAAACATTCTCAACCATTGCATATTTGTTGTAAGAAAGAATTGGTGTTTTATTGTATATATATATATATATATATATTCCTTGTTAAGATCTAATAATATCTCCACATTGATAATGGAACAGGAAATCTGGAAAACATTAATGGGTTTGACTGTCCATCGTGATTAATTCATTATCTCTCCACGTTGATAATACCAATACAATCTGGAAAACACACGTAATATAATAGGCACTGACAGCTCATATGTAGTCTCTCCTGGACGGCGACAGCAAGTAACCATGTCAACACCACGGTTTGGCCCATCAACGTTATTTTACAAACACTAGTATAATATTGTATGAATTTATAAGTATATATAAATATGTTTATGCTAGTATAACCGTGGATTATTCTTATGTGATTTTGATAATATAATCAGTGACTGTTATTCAGATCGAAAACTGTTAACAAGTTCTTCGTGTAACAATCGATAACACTGCCCAACACCAATTTTGCTGATTTAATTCTAACACCTGTTTTTAGGTAACTTTGGTGTGCTGATTTAAAAAATCACCTTAGTTTTTGCTTATCACGTCAGGTTTTCGAGCAATCAAATACGGATATTTTGGAGATATCGCATTTTGGCAGGGTTATGCCCAATTTTTTTTCTTTTCAAAAAATAAGTTTTTACATACTCAGAATCAGCATGGAAAAGTAAACAATTGTGCAGGGAGTGAACTTTAATATACAATGGTAATATTGACACATAAAGTGATTAAAAGTGTTTAAATAAGCAAAAAATGAATCCATATTAAAGCAAGCACGGGACCAGTTTTCTTAACATTGTCTTTTTCTTGTTTTCTTACTTTTCAGTGCTGATAAATTTTCTCTTATAGGACTTCCTAGAATGAGAGATGTCAAGACAATCTCTTTGCAGGCTCCAGCAGTAGTCAGCCATCATATGGGTATCCCATCTTCCTTGGTATCGTTCTTCCATCACTTTGATATCTTGGTGGAACCTTTCACCTTGCTCTTCACTAACATCACCAAGATTTTCTGGAAATTTATCCAGATGACTGTTAAGATAGTGAACTTTAATGCTCATGTTGCAACCCAACTGCTGAAAGTTTACAAGTAAATCCTTTACAAGATCTTTATAATTTTCAGACTTTTTGTTTCCTAGGAAGTTCTTAACTACTGCCACAAAAGCATTCCAAGCTCTTGCCTCCGTTTCGGTCATTGAGTTACTGAACTGCGGATCTTTCATCAGTTTTCTTATCCACAGATAAAATTTTAACAGCAAAACAGCTGTTAACAGGTCTCAAAAATCATCAAGTTTGATAAGCGCCCTTCATGGATCACCCAAAATAGGCATATTGCATTGCACGAAAACCTGATGTGATGGACAAAATCTAAGGTGATTTTTGAAATCAGCACATCAATATTATCCAGAAACAGGTCTTACAATTAAATCAGCAGCAAAAAAATTTTTTTGTTGGGCAGTGTAATTCATTTCCCACTAACTCTCTCTGCCCCTCTACCTCGCTCTCTCTCACATTGTCTCAATCTTTTTCTCGCTCAATGTCAATACATTTATATATAATCGTAAAGGTTTAAAGCTGCACACGGACTCTACAAACAGCTTTATTAGTATTTATATAATGATTTAATATACGCGAGAATGGTGAGTGGGAAAGGGGAATGAGGGAGTGTGGAGGGTGGTTGTGTGATGTCTTTTTTTGGTTCAAATTCACTAGTATATAAAAAATTGTATTGTGGTATCTGTTCATATAGACCTGCAGTAATCATAATAGAACCTTATTACTGTATAAGACTAGTAAACATGGAGTTCAACGCTGTTCACGATTATATTAATTGTTTATCTTTATGAACACAGAATTTACATTATAATTAGGGGCCGTTCAAAAATTACGTAACGCTATTTTTACTAAAACTTGACACCCCAGATCCCCCAGGAACGATCTGTAACGCTAGACCAGACAACCCCTAAGATGTTATGTAACACTTACCCACCCCATACGTTACGGAACGTTAGAGCGGGGGGGGGGGGAGGTTTTAGCAAAAATAGCGTTACGTAATTTTTGAACGGCGCCTTACCTGTATGTCAATGTTATATGTTGTTGGACTCAACTGTACCCCTTCCACCCTACCTTCCCGAAGTTGGGGTACCTTGACTATCGCTGCGGCGTTGCCACATGTACGGAGTCGCATTTGAGTGGAGGAAATTACATATGCGGGCAACTGTACACACACACACACACACACACACACACATTACACAATTTTTAGAGGAGGGGCGACAAGCGTGACCTTCGTAAAATGAGGAATCATCGCATGGAACATTTGAAAGGTTGATATATATATATGATGAAAATCCACAAGGAAAAACAAAAATGATTCCAAGTCCTTTCGTGTATTCAGAAGCACACCTCGTCAGGGAATGAAGGGAGAAGGCGAAATGACCAAAATATACACAGCAGGACCGAAAAACAAAAAGATTAGCACATAATCAACCAGAGTTAATGAGAGGCAAAAGGAATTTTAACAGGATATTGTCAATTTTATACATTCCCGCACTGTTATTGAAATTATTTTTAAAATAGATAAATGCACATTCT
Organism: Bathynomus jamesi; assembly: GCA_023014485.1. Classification (NCBI taxonomy): domain Eukaryota; kingdom Metazoa; phylum Arthropoda; class Malacostraca; order Isopoda; family Cirolanidae; genus Bathynomus; species Bathynomus jamesi. Next base: position 325,551 of record JAJOZX010004440.1, on the reverse strand, counting down.
AGAATATTCCTTTCAATTATATTTTTATTTTTAACGAGCGCTTTAGAACTATCCCACTTGATACTATGATTACATCTATACATATGGTTAAACAATGCATTAGAATTATTTGCTGTTCTAGACGCATATTTATGCTGTTTTACCCGAATATCTAACGTTTTACCCGTTTGGCCTATATATACTGAGTTACATTGTGTACATCCGATCGAATACACACAACCAACCACATTATCCGGGCTATTCTTTATTCGGCGTGATTTAACAGTATTATAATTATTATACTTAAAGACTACATCGATACCTATTGCTTTAAGTAAAGTCGGAAGATATTGAAAATTAACATGGTAAGGTAGGCTAAGGATATTTTTACGCTCAAATTCCATTACAGTTACACTATTATAATATCTATTCTTGGCTTTCCTAAGGCAGTTATCTAAAAATGAAATAGGATAACATAATTTAGTACCAATATTCATGATATTGCATAACTCGAAATCTAAAAATTCAGGACTGACAACTCTCAATGCTCTAAGAAACAGCAGAGAAAATAGAAGACTTAATCGCGGGATTAACTATTGTTAATTTTAACCTTGTTTGGTGTAGGTATATAGGTGATATTTTATGCCTTTGGCCTAATAATTTGGATGTTAACTTATTTCTTGGTAGGCTCAACAATTTAGTCCCATCTATTAAGTTCACGGTTGAAAAAGAAAATGGTGGAAACTTATCTTTTCTGAATCTAAAAATTCGGAAATGCTTTAATCAGTTGAAATTTGAAGTTTATCGTAAGCCTACTAATAATAACTCTTATGAGCATTTTTATTCTGACCATCATCCCGCGATTAAATCTTCTATTTTCTCTGCTGTTTCTTAGAACACTGAGAGTTGTCAGTCCTGAATTTTTAGATTCCGAGCTATGCAATATCATGAATATTGATACTAAATTATGTTATCCTATTTCATTTTTAGATAACTGCCTTAGGAAAGCCAAGAATAGATATTATAATAGTGTAACTGTAAAGGAATTTGAGCGTAAAAATATCCTTAGCCTACCTTACCATGTTAATTTTCAATATCTTCCGACTATACTTAAAGCAATTGGTATCGATGTAGTCTTTAAGTATAATAATACTGTTAAATCACGCCTAATAAAGAATAACCCGGATAATGTGGTTGGTTGTGTGTATTCGATCGGATGTACACAATGTAATTCAGTATATATAGGCCAAACGGGTAAAACGTTAGATATTTGGGTAAAACAGCATAAATATGCGTGTAGAACAGCAAATAATTCTAATGCATTGTTTAACCATATGTATAGATGTAATCATAGTATCAAGTGGGATAGTTCTAAAGCGCTCGTTAAAAACAGAGATATAATTGAAAGGAATATTCTAGAATGTGTATTTATCCATTTTAATAATAATTTCAATAACAGTGCGGGAATGTATAAAATTGACAATATCCTGTTAAAATTCCTTTTGCCTCTCATTAACTCTTGTTGATTATGTGCTAATCTTTTTGTTTTTCGGTCCTGCTGTATATATAGGGTGTCCCATAAGTCCGGCATCATAGGGGAAATTCGTATTTTTCTATATCTACAAACCATAATTCATATTTTTCTCTTTCTACAGGCCATAATGTCTGTGAGCAAGGAAGAACGAATCCGGATAATTCTATTCATAGGAAATCGGAGTCGAAGAGAGGCAGCTGCTGAATTTAACAGACTGCATCCAGACCGCGAGCCAATAACACAGAGTTGTGTTAGCAGACTTGTTGCAAAGTTTAAGGAAACAGGATTCATAGAAGAAAAACCACGCAGTGGACCTTCAAGGAGGTCCACTGACGATGATACAGCGACTGCTATCCTGGCTCATTTTAACAGAAGTCCCAATAAGACAGGAGTGTCGAAAAGTAGCATCCATCGCATTCTTCAGGCTCACAAATGGCATCCATATAAACTTCAGATCCTACAGAAATTAAGCGAAGATGATCCCAACCGGCTGAAGGAATTTTGTGAATGGGCTACGGAACAATATGCTCGGGATGCCAATTTCCCATCCACCATTCTGTTCAGTGACGAGGCTGTTTTTTATGGAAATGGTGAGGTAAATCGACAGAACACCCGCTACTGGTCTCAAAACAACCCTCACTGGTATACCTCTTCAAAGGAACAAGGTGCATCTCGGGTGATGGTATGGTGTGGCATTTGGAAGGATCGCATCATAGGCCCCCTCTTTTTCGATGAACATGTCACTGGAGGCACCTACCTACGTATGCTCAAGGAAGAAGCATTTCCCAGTGTCTTGAACGAAGAAGGAAATTTCCCAACATGGTTCCAACAAGACGGCGCTCCTGCACATTACAGCACCCAAGTAAGGGAATACCTGTACCAACAATTCCCTGGTCATTGGATAGGACTTCGAGGGCCTGTGGAATGGCCAGCTAGAAGCCCGGATCTCACGCCACTAGATTTTTATCTCTGGGGCCACTTGAAAGCGCTGGTATACGAGAGAAAATTAGGAGTGTCGAACATTTGCCGCAGCGCATTATTGGGGCATGTAACACCATTACTCCTGACACCATTCACCGTGTGCTTGCTGACTGGGTATCACGTCTGAATTTGTGTATTGAAAACAATGGTGGACATATTGAGCACGTTCTGTAAATAAAAGCTTTTGTTTTGCCTTTTTTTATTATTTTTCCTATGATGCCGGACTTATGGGACACCCTGTATTTTGGTCATCTCGCCTTCTCCCTTCATTCCATGACGAGGTGTACTTCTGAATACACGAAAGGACTTGGAATCATTTTTCTTTTTCCTTGTGGGTTTGCATCACTCATTCATTTCACGTGTTTAATTGTGAAGTTCATCCCATATATATATATTTCTATAAAAATTATTGGCCACCCTGATAAAAGTTCGTATAAAAAACAAAGTATAATAAGGAAATGAAAACCTATGCAGAGAAGGAAAACTTTTAATTTAGTAGCTGCAGTAGCATTACGGAAAAAAAAATTCTAACGTAAGATTTTTTAATATGCCTGAGGGCAACTGAAAGGAAATTCTTCCCTATACAAGCTTTAGGACGTAATAAGCCTCTAATAAAAGATATAGAATCTCCTGATAAAGTAAAGGATTAACGCAGACCATTATACTCGTACATTAAAGGATTTTTTTATGACACGACATTTTTACCATTTAATAACTGGCTACTTTTACATGTCTATGCGGGTTCGGTCCGGATTAATCTCACCTATCGAGCCCGTGTCTATAAATAAATGTAGTAAGTACCTTCTGCTGAATTTTGAAATAACAGTTCTTTGAAACTTTCATGGACGAAAGGACATTATTGGAGATGTTTCGTATGTTTATATTTTTTTAATCGATGAAATGTTGAAATATAAAGTGTAGAAGAATATCAGGTGTATATATAATACTTTATATTGTATATACACTAGGGTTATGACTTTTTAATTGTTTGTCATAAATATTGTTTCCTGTATCATCAATCGATGAACTTTTGCTTGAAAACAATAAAAAAGGGCCTAATTCTTCAGAATTAAAAAAAAATGTCACCCCGAAAGCAAATATAGTATATTAGTATTATTAGTATATTAATATTTTAAGCAATAAGTAAAACAATTAAAACAATAATAGAGTAAATGTATAATATTGTATTTGTATAATTAATATGTATTGTATACGTGTAATGTTGTATAATATAATATATGTTTATGTATAATAATTGTGAAATAAACATGCAAATTTCTATTTATTATTTTATTAATTTTTTATTTTTTATTTTGGGGTGAAGTTTTTTCAAAATATATCGAAAAAACTGTTATTTTCATTGTCAGGGGTCAAAAGTTCATCGATTTATGATAGAGGAACATGAGGTTATAAAAATGTCATAACCCTAATATACACAATATAATTGGACGAAGTAAAAGCAATCCAGTGAACAAATATTTCTCTTTGAATGGTTTGGAACGAAATGCTTTCGTTTTTTATTATAACTTTATAACTTCTGAGGTGTCAGAGAGAGAGAGAGAGAGAGAGAGAGTCATATATTAATGATTTTTACTGACAAGGAGTAGCCAAGCCTTACACTATGGTATTCACATGATATCTGTAAAGAAAGGCATTCATAAGGCCTTTATGAATTCTAAATATTTGGATAGCCATAATATCGATATAAAACTGATAGTGAAAAAGGAATTGAAACTAGAAAATAAAATGAATCTGAATAAATTGCAACAATTTTCTTCAGAAGAATGGGCTAAAATTTCTATTGAGAGATATCGAAACTTTGTAGAAAAATACCCAAAACAAATCATTGAAATCATTCAAGTATGAAGTGGATGTACAAAGTATTAAATAATTTTGTAAATAAATGTACGGAAACTTTTACATTTTAACTTATTTTATTTTCCTCAAATTCTTCGATGTTTTACATCATATGTTGGAATTGAACTCATTTTTTTCTTTGTTAAATTGGTACTTGTGGGTTATCTGTCGCCACTTTTTAATATTTTTTTATTTATTTATTTTTATATATTAAGAGAAGAGGATTCTTTATACTGTACGGCATTGACGATTGGTTAGGTTAAGTCGTGCTAGTTTGGTTAAATAAAACGGTATTTAACCAAACTAGCACGACTTAACCTAACCAATCGTCAATGCCGTAGAGTATAAAGAATCCTCTTCTCTTAATATATAAAAATAAATAAAAAAAAAATATTAAAAAGTGGCGACAGATAACCCACAAGTACCGTTAAATTTTTCCAATCGAACGGTAAACTTTTCATAACTATCCTATGCATGATATAATGTATAAGGACGAATATAACTGAAATATTTTTTGTGCGAATATTTATTAGCGCCACTGCATGTACTCCAGATTTTCAACTTGGCCAAATAAAATTGTAAGCTTCCTGCCGGTGATCAAATGACCACGAAGTAGGACGCGGCTATTGTAACTGTAATGCATATGAGAATATGTACAGCTTCTTTCACAGAGGTGGAATCATGGTTAACAAAGGGTTAACCCCAAATACCAGCGTCTAGACTCTAGTACCTCAGTCTAGTATTTGAGGTACTAGAGTCTAGACGCTGGTATTTGAGGGTTAAGAAATTTAGTTATTATATATTTTCATTGCTGTCTGTTAATATGAATAGAGAATAATAATTCGTTAGCGAATTTATCATTATTTGAGTTTATTTTCTTTGACGAAAGTTAGAAATAAAAAATACGATTAATAACTATGAATCTTTATAATTGAAACAAAGATTTAATTGACAAAAGAACTCGTTGATCAAGAGGATCCAGATGCACCTTGCTATCATTACTTTATATTTTTTGTGTTAGAAATAGCTACGAGTATATTAATCTGAAAGGTGAAAAGGTGAAACTTCAACAGATAAATTGCGCATGAACAATCTCTTTGTTGTCAGTACTGCGAGTTACGTTATACCAAATTCAGGCCCGTAGCCAAGGGGGGGCCAGGGGGTTCAAAGCCCCGCCTGGAAAATAATATGCACCCCTGGGAAAACCAACCGCAACGACGTTCCATGCTACAAAAACTCCAAAGCCAACTTGTTTTACTTGCTTTTGAAAATAAGAGAACGAAGCAAATAGACATGTTTGAATTCCTAAAGAATTTCGCTAAAAAAACTCGCCGCATACAGTTATTCTAAAATTTAAAAAAATTACAAAGACTTTTATTTATGTACACTAAATTTAGACTAAATATTGTATTCTATAACCCAATATGCCTATCTATATGTATCGGTTTGATCATTTTTTTATTTAGCCTACGGTGTTTTACTTGTTATAGTTTTGAATGTATTTTTCTGCAGTATATTTCGATATTCACAAAAAATGACATTAAATTTTTTCATTGTCCCCCCTGTCAATTTCTCCGCCCCTCCTACTGATTTGGTCTGGCTACGGCCCTGACCAAATTCATATCCAGACCAATACCGAAGGTGTTTCTAAACTGCATCAATCATATGGATAACACTAAATGACGGTTTGACCACTCAACCCCTGGGCTGCAATCTAAAGCTGGTTTCAAGTGTCTTTTAAATTATCCATCTGCCACGTAGTATTACCTACAAACCGTGTTGTGTTCATATGATGGATTATTTGTTGTCTTCTGGACTATTTTTCTTGTTAAACGAAATTTTATCATATTTTAACGAAATCCTCATCATTTTTTAAGAGTTTTAATCTTCTATTTAGGATTGACTTAAGTAAATTTTAAGAAAAATACAGGGTGGGCCATAAGTCGCTTTACAGAAGTGAACTGAACAAAACTCACTTCGGCAAAGCGACTTATGGCAGCACCCTGTATTCTTCAAAATAATTTCAGTTTGAAAATCGTGATATAAAAAATAGATGTCAATACTACACTGTTGTTATTGCCTTTGTTAACTTGATAATTTTGCTTTCGTACAACGGGCTAGGAGGATAACGTAGCAAAGGGAACTTACAACTTAACGTTGAACTTGAATCATGGAGCGTAACATCTCAACGCGCAGGAAGGTCACCGTCACCCATTCAGCTAATACCCAGACCCAGTATCACTTAACTTCGCCAAACTTACGGAAAGAGATGTTATGGCAAGTTCAGGAAAATTACTAACTGTAACTACTATAACTACTATACTACTACAAGAACTACTATAATATAACTACTGTACTACTACAAGAACTACTATAATATAACTACTATAAGAACTACTATAATATAACTACTATAAGAACTACTATAATATGGATGAAACATGATTTGGATCACCTGAAGAATAGGGCCCCCAGCCTTCTTTAGTTAGCTTTATAAGGCTAACTAACGAAAATATCACGACCTAACCTAACCAATCGTCAAAGGCGTACAGTTGACCTAACAGGCTAACGAGTGGTTAGGTTAGGTCGTGATATTTTCGTTAGTTAGCCTTATAAGGCTAAGACATATGTCAATAAATTTAAAACGGAACCTTCCACCGCACACTTTGACGAAGCACTTTTATCACATAAATTGGATAGCTTTCTGTTAAGTGGAGCAAGTGTGCCCGAAGTCCTTGATACCGTTTACCTTCAGGAAGGACCATACATCGTTTCCAAATTTTGCCAGGGAAATTTTGAAGGAACGTATTCCGTGTGTTAAAAGAGAGCTTGACCATACGTATTTCAAACTAAGAAATCGTCTACGCGTCCTTAAATCGCGTGTGTCGTGTGAACTACTTGTGGCGCTGTTTGAAACTGCAGATTATAAATGCGATGTGGAGACTAGACGCACTGAACAACGACTTAACAGAAAGCTATCCAATTTATGTGATGAAAGTGCTTGGTCAAAGTGAGCGGTGGAAGGTTCCGTTTTAAATTTATCGACATATGTCGTATCCAAATCCGAAAAGGAAGTTCTTAATTTAGGGCTGTCCTTTGCCCTTAAACCCGATAAAAACATTGTTTTAGATTTTGTGTCTTTCTTAGTTAATTCCAGGGTGGATATTCCGTGTTTAAATGGTTTGATTCTGAGCAAGTTTCTGGACCATTTCAACTCAATGGACTCGATTCCCAAAAGATTCCGGTTAGCTTTAGACAAGCTCAGGAAGAACGAAGCATTATTTGTCACTAAAGCGGACAAAAGTAACACTGTGGTTATTTTGGACAAGTATAATTATAAACAAAAAATGGAAGCGTTACTTAGTGATGAATTCACTTACACCAAAGTGAGATCGTCCCCCCTAAAGCGTCTTTCTGCTGAATTCAACAAAACTATCAGGAACTTATTAAAAGATGTCCCGGCTATTGACAATAAAAGATTTCTACAGATTAACCCCAAACTCCCCCACATTTACAGCTTACCCAAAATCCAAAAGATTAATATACCACTCCGTCCCATTATTTTACACAGGGGTTTCCTTTAGTTACAGGTTATCTAAATTTCTTGCAGATAAATTGTCCCCATTAGTTGGTAAATTTTCAGGCTCGCACATCACTAATTCCTGTGACTTTATTAACAAAGTTATGTCCTTAGATTTAAAGCGGGGAAGAATGATCAGTTTTGACGTTGAGTCCTTGTTTACAAAAGTTCCCATTGATGATGTACTTAGTTTTTTAGGTAGAAAATTGCCAACATGTAACGTAGAACTAGACATGCCCACACCTGTATTTTTAGAACTGCTAAAACTCTGTGTCACCAATAATGCCTTCTCCTTCGGTGAAGAATTTTATTTGCAACGTTTTGGTATGGGAATGGGGTCCCCTTTATCCCCAATACTGAGTACATTATACATGGAATATTATGAGTCGGAATTGTTGCAAACAATATGTCCCAGGAATCTAATTTGGTTTCGTTATGTAGATGATATTTTCTCATTTTGGCCTGACCACTGGAACAACTTTGACACTTTCTTTCAGGCATTAAATAATCTTGTTCCCTCTATTAAATTTAAATATGAATGGGAGAACGACAAACAATTACCTTTTCTAGATGTCATTAACGAAAGCGGAAAGCCCAATTTCACGGTCTATAGAAAACCTACTCATTGTAATTCGTACATTCATTATTTTTCATATCATGATGAAGGGGTTAAAAAGCTCAATTATTTCTTCCATGTTTCTAAGAGCACTCAGGATTTGTAGCCCACATTTGCTGGACCCGGAATATTCAAAGATTTGGAACATTTTTAAGGATTTAAAATATCCTGAGTGGTTTGTCAGAAAGGCATATTTTAAAGCCAGAAAATCTTTTTATGCCCCTCGGGAACCTTCAGTAAACCAAAAATAATATGTGAGTTTGCCTTACATTGCCGGCTTAGAAAGAGTAAAACCGTTGACGAAAGATTTTAAGTTTGCTTTGGCGTTCAAATATTCGTCTACCGTGAAAAGTAAATTGGGTAGGAATAACGTTGCAAAACAGGAACAAGCCTGTGTCTACAGTATTCCCTGTAAAAGTTGTGATTTAGTATACGTTGGAGAAACTGGAAGAAATATTGAAACCCGTATTAAAGAACACAAATATGCCTTCAGAAGTTGTAATACTAATAATGCCATTTTTTATCACGCCAGCCAAAATAATCATGCTATAGATTGGGAATCAAGTAAGATACTTTATAAATGTAATAATTATGTCAAAAGAAAAATAATAGAATCTGTATGTATAGAACAAGAAGATAATTTTAACTTGTGCGAAGGTACTTATAAATTGGACCTTTTAATGAGATTCTTGGTAAAAAATTCCCTTACGGCGTCGGATGAACGGGTTGTAACCTAAGTGCGAATTTCTTAAAGGTCTCTGGATTGTTTCCTTACTCGCTTTTGGTTCATTCGTTTTTTTTTTTTGTAAATGGAATAATAAACGTAAATGTAAATGTAATAATGGAAGTAATAAATGTGGAAATAAATATAAATGCATTAAATGTAATAATAAAGGTAATAAAATAAATGTAATAATTAGTGTAAAGATAATAATGATAAATGTTAAAAAACGTAAATGCAATAATAAATGCAGTAATTATGTCAAAATAATAGAATCTGTATGTATAGAACAAGAATATAGTTTTAATTTGTGCGAATGTACTTATAAGCGGGACCCTTTAATAAAAATAAAAATATATAAAAAAAATGCCCTTCTGGGGTCGTGGGAATTCCTTAATGGTCTCTGGATTGTTTCCTTCTCTCCTTTTTCATTCGTTTTTCGGTTTACAATTTCTGTATAATAAACAACAGTGTAATAATCAATGTAATAATAAATTTATAATTTCTGTAATAATAATGCAATATTAAATGTAATAAATTTAATAATAAATGTAATAAATTTAATAATAAATGTAATAATTATGTAAAAAAATAATAGAATCTGTATGTATAGAACAAGAAGATAGTTTTAAATTTGTGCGAATGTACTTATAAGCGGGTCTCTTTAATAAAAATGCCCTTCCACTGTCGGGAGAACGGGATCTAACCTAGGTGCGAATTTCTTAATGGTTCCTGCACTGTTTTCCCTCTTGTTTTTGGTTCATTCGTTTTTCTGCATCCACCCGAAGAGGATGCCAGTGGGCGTCGAAACTGTTGTGGAAATAAACTCTGTCTATTAGAGTGGGTTTTAATTATCATATTAATAATAAGAATAAATCAAGTTCACATTTAAATTCAGATACAAGTAGAATTTTAGAATTTAAGTACCACGTCTTAATAACTGAAAAATATGAGGCACCACTTACTTACAAATATTATACATAACTTACATATGTAGAATCATGATATTAATACACGGTAATTCCGATTCATTATTGAAACAATAATTTAAAAAGTACAGGGCGTTCATAAAATCTGTACGATTTGATTCATTAATATTTTTCATACTAAATAAGTTATAAAGCATGAAGCATGTGTAAGTGATAGAGCAACTAATATAGTTTTTTTTTGCAAGACCAAGGTTGTCAACATCCAAGAACTACGAATCAGGATCAAGGATGCAATAGCGATGGTCGATGCTGGTATACTTGAACGCACATGGCGAGAAATTGAATATCGATTGGATGTTGTACGGGCAACCAATGGCGCACATGTTGAAGTTTATTAGACATGCATGTAAAACTTTTAGCTGTGCACATTAATGTACAACATCCCAGTTGCATATATATCAGATGTCCCATAAAAATGACCCCATTTCTAAATAATTGTAAGCAAAAAAAAAAGACTTCAGACACAAAGACAAACGCAATAGGCACGTAAAACATAGGATTTTCTAACCTTAATTAAAGAACATGTTCAGTGTAACCGTCATTTTTTTCTAACATAATATTCAATCTTATACAAATGTTTGACATAATTTTTTAAAATATCTCAGCTGGGATGCTGCTTATTACCTTATAGACTTTGGTCTTTAGATCTTAGACCTAAGTGTCTTAGACTTGGTAGAATAGATCCTGTCTTTTATGTAACCCCATGAAAAAAGTCACGGGGTGTGAGCATTGGGGCCATTCCACTGGTTCATGAAGAGAGATTTGTCGTCCGGAGAAATTCTTTCTCAAAATGTTGAGTTTTACAAGCAATGTGTGGAGGTGATAGATCCTGCTGAAACCACTGTGAATCTGGGGTAATACAGTTATTTCTTTTACGAGGCAAACTAGTTAGTTGTGGTAAGTAGAAATCTTGCAGCATTTGACGATATGACTTTTGCGTTACCGTTACTGTTTTTCCAGTTTCATTCTCATAGTAGGAACCTACGACACCATACCACCCAACAGCGACCCAAATGTTGAGTTTAGCAACACCACGTGGAAGCTTTATTGGAGCGTCAGCATGACTTTGCCAATAACAAACCATTTGCTTATTAATCTCCCATAGACAGATGTACATAACATTCGTTAGTGAAGTGGATGTGTTTCAAAAACTCGGGATCTTCTTCCAGCTTTGCTAACATTCATGTTGCGAATTCTATTTTTTTTTTAACATCACTCAGTGAAGCTTGTGATTTAATTTTGAAGGGATAAAGGTTTAATTCGGCACGAAGTATACGATGCACAGATATTTGTGAAATACCTACTTCTGCTGACAAACGTCAAATTCACTTATGCGAACTGCGAGCATTAATTTCATGAACCATATTTATGTGTTGCACAGTTCTTGTGGATCGTCGCCTACCACTATTACCTTTATGTTGATTGTTTACATTTCTTTTGGTTTGAAATTTTCTAACAATTCGTGATACTGTCTTTCTATCGCGTGGAGCTTTGCATCCATATTCTAAGCAAAAGTTCCCCTTTTGTTTGTCGCAGAACTTGTCACAGGAAACCAGCCAACGATCTTGATTTCCTGTTCCAGCTGCAAACGCGACATCACTGTTTGAGGGGTTCACCCATATTGTTCAGTATAGACTAACTAGGTCCTTAAGGAGGCTTAGTCAAGACTTAGTTTTCCTTAAAGGCCATAGCCTAGTAAGCCCTTCTATGGCTTTACTGGGCCTTTCTGAAGAAGAAATCCCAATAATAAAATATACAGCCATTATAAAATAACGGGCAAATAAAAATAGGGACATATATATATACACACACGGTTTGTATTTGCGTGTGTGTATATATAATATATATATGTGTGTGTGTGTGTGTGTGTGTGTGTGTGTGTGTGTGTGTGTATACATTGCAATTTGTAAGTGTCATTCGCAAAAAATCGTAGTCCCGCAAAATTCACAGTCTTAATTTGGGTGTAATCACAAGTTATATAAATTATTCCCTTCAATACGGCGACATACATGCGTATGTCCGATTAGCGCCCTCCAATATACGACGACAAACGTACGTACAGGGTGTCCCGAAAGTCTTGTTACACCTATGTATAATCTCGCAATATTAAATGATGTTTGGTTCAAACAGGATGGAGCACCCTCCCCCCCACTATTCCTTGAGGGTTCGGGAATATTTAAATGAGGTGTTGCTAATCGATGGATTGAGATATTAAAATGCAACATTGAAATGGCTTCCGAGAAGCCCAGATCTTTCGAGTTGTGACAATGCATTATGGGGATTTATAAAGGAAAAGGTTTCTCAAAAACGTTATGATTCCAATGACGGACTAAAGGATCATTGGGATCATGACGTTTTTGAGAAACCTTTTCCTTTATAAATCCCCATAATGCATTGTCACAACTCGGGAGATCTGGGCTTCTCGGAGGCCATTTTAATGTTGCATTTTAATGTCCCAATCCATCGATTAGCAACACCTCATTTAAATATTCACGAACCCTCAAGGAATAGTGGGGGGGCCTCCATCCTGTTGGAACCAAACATCATTTAATATTCCGAGATTATACATAAGTGTAACAAGACTTTCGGGACACCCTATATGTCCAAAACTTAGAGAAGAAAGCTAAATTATACGATATTTCTGCTTTTAGTTATAAATATTTAAGTTTTGGACATATGCACGTATGTCGCCGTATTGAAGGGGTTATATTTTGTATACTTCTATTATATTGTGCCGTATATATAATGTGCCTCATTTATTTCTATTTCTATTACTTTAAGATTGTCGCATTTTTCATTTGTAATAATAAAAGTTAATTATCATTGGTATTTCAACGTATGATGTTTACCATACTGTTCACCACTTCCTTTTTTCTATTATTTCTAAGATTATCTCAATTTTCATTTTTAATGACGGGAATTAATTAATTAATTAATTTTATTTCCCATTATTTCTGTTTATTTCCTTATTTTCTGTCGTAAAGATTGAAATGAATCTCTAAGATTTTTGCCTGAAAATCTCTCATCATGCTTCCCAACGACATATTCAGATAAGAATGCTCTGATTCGACCACTTGACGCTAAAATGCAGAATGAATCGTAATGCCAACATTGCGTAAACGTATACGTACTGTACGTACGTGATGTACATACACGTACACCTTATGAAATGTATCCTTTTTGAATAAAGCTTATTATTATAAGTGAATTAATTATTTTTAGACCAAAAATCTTCATATCACGAGTCTTTGATTCGTAATAACTATTTTGCGTTCCTAAAACTGAAGTAAAATCCAATCTCAGTCCCATTATTTTCGTATATACTGCAGTGGCTTACTGTATTGGGAATTGGGAAACAGAATCGTAATGAAAATTTACCATTAACAGAATGCTGAATATAAATTTTGAACTCGAGCGTAATTCAATGGTAATTCATTTTCTACTTTAATTACCATCACTTTAAACTATATAATACTCCAGAGTTTAATTTCTGCGTCTGTAATACCAAATTCGCTCGAGTGTAATACATACTTTTCAATTAGTTGGCCGTTCTTCCTCGCAACGTTTTAGTTTTGTAAACTTCACTCGCTCCCGTAGAATAGAAGCTAAATTAGTGGAATGTATCGTCTCTCGGAAGTGCGAGAGAATGGAATTTCGCTTCACTCCTTATATTAAAGATTTTTGTAATTATGCATCGTAAAGTTAAATCATTTGAGCAATTCGTCGACCGCGAGATAGAAAATTGGATTTCATTTGATTTACATCAGCGTATATTTACGAAGTGGCAAAATTTCCATGCTAAACTGTATATTTATCAGGCAATTTTAGAGAATGACCATTATTCGACGATTCATTTGTGGTTCCACAAAACCATATTTCCGGGCTAACGACATTTTATCGGCAATTTTTTTAAGGGTTTGATTAGTTAGGTGAAGTTAGTTAATTATTAGTGTCGCTAGAATGTCTCGTCAATGAAAGATCTATCGATCCGATATTTCATTATTTTCTATTTTAGAACTAAAACCTGAGTAATATAACAAAATAACGAAATATGATTGGGTTAAATAATCTAAATTACTAAATTTTGTACATTTAGAACAATAGTCTATTTATAGGAACAGATATTAGTCTACTAAAATAACTATTTGCTAGTGAGGAGAAATTACATAAATTGTACAGCTGTTTCCAAACTTTTTATCAGTACTGGGATCACCTGAAGATCAGGGCCCCCCAGCCTTCTTTACTTAGCTTTATAAGGCTAACTAACGAAAATATCACGACCTAACCTAACCATTCGTCAAGGGCGTACAGTTGACCTAACGACTGGTTAGGTTAGGTCGTGATATTTTCGTTAGTTAGCCTTATAAAGCTAACTATAGAAGGCTGGGGAGCCCTGATCTTCAGGTGATCCCAGTACTGTGTGTGTGTATATATATATATATATATATATATATATATATATATATGATCTCTACAAACCGACATGAACAGAATCTACACGTAGACGGAAGACAACAATTATGAAGTTTAACACAGAAATTTCAGCTGTTACGGTACGGAAACAGAGAAGACCTAAAATCCAGGGAATATTATACCCCAAATGGGCAGGAAATTCAGAGAAATTCTAAAGCAAAAGATTTAGGGGTTGTAATGACTGATGATGCGAAATTTGAAACACAAAATAAGATAGCAGTAAACAGAGCAAAGAGAATAACGGGGCAGATATTGAGAACCTTTAAATGAAGGGATAGGAATGTAATGATTCCTCTACTGAAAACACTGATCATACCCAAATTGGAATACTGCTCGGTCCTAACCTCTCCATATAAAAAAGAAGACATTAAACAGCTGGAAAGCATTCAGAGAAGCTTCACAGCCAAGATCAAGGGGTGCAAAGAACTAAATTACTGGGAAAGGTTACGCGAACTAGACCTATATTCACTGGAAAGGAGAAGAGAGAGAGATACACACCATTATTTACACTTGGAAAATAATGGAGAAACTAGTCCCTAATCTTACTCTGAACCCTGTAACTCCCCAAACAACGATGGAAAGTAGAAAAGGAAGACTGTGTCGTGTTCCCAAATTAAAGGCGAGAACATCCTTAACCCTGAAAGAAAACTGTTTAATCAGCTGCCAAAGGCCTAAGGAACACGAATGGTGTTGCAGTGGACATCTTCTAAAGAAGATTAGACGCCTGGCTCAGAACAATCCCCGATGAGCCGGGCGTACCTGGCTATGTGAGGTGGAGAGTACAAGAAACCAACTCTACTTCACCAGGCCAACTCGAGAGGAGGGGCGACAAGCTTGACCTTCGTGAAATGAGGAATCATCGTGTGGAACATTTGAAAGGTTGAAAGGAAGGAAAGGTGTATATATTATGCAAGAAGGAGGGGCCAAGAACAAAGGCCCGGAAAAATACATCCACACCATAAAAGGAGAAGTAGAGAGCCGAAATAAAGGTCCATTTTATTTTAAAATTTTGAAAACATTGTTTAGTGTGTAAGATGCATGTATGTGTTGCGAGGAATGGAGGGAGAAGTGAGCGTTTGAGAGCATGCAAGACTGCTCACAAGGTAGACGAGACACGGAATAAGATCAGCTGAGGAGGACAGTTCCAGTTTCAGCACTCCCTATCTCCTGCCGAACGTCTCCTCCCCCACCCCCCGCCCGGAGTACTTCCCTGGTGGATTGGTGTCTAGAATCTCCTCTTTTAGCTGGGTCCTATCTGTTTTGCAGATAGCTGGTGAGGGAAGCTAGGTATATTTTGGAACCTCGTTGCGAGTGACCCGTTGTCCTCAATGGGCTTCCATCATGAAAAAAAACCCCTTTGTTATTTGCGTCTACCCTTACTGATTCGGACTCTTATAGTGGATTTAGTATCCCAGAAGAGTCCTGTGTCCCATGCACATTACTCCTATGTTTTCTTTTAAAAATTATATTAGGAGACCATTCTGAGTTGGATTATTTATATATATATATATATATATATATATATATATATATATGCTGCAAATCCACAAGGAAAAAGAAAACGATTCCAAGGCCTTTCGTGTATTCAGAGCTACACCTCGTCAGGGAATGACGTCAGGAATTTATCCCATATATATATATATATATATGAAAAATTATTTCACGAAAGTGACACGTGAAAAATATTTATGATGAATAAAACCACGAAGGGAAAAGAAACACAAAGGGGTGCTCAAGCGCTTTCGTTCCTGAGGATGTCATTAGACGAAAGCGCTTGAGCACCCCTTTGTGTTTCTTTTCCCTTCGTGGTTTTATTCATCACTATATATATATATATATATATATATATATATATATATATATATATATATATATATATATATATATATATACATCCCTTTGAAACCCACCGTTAATTGACAAATGTTTTTGAAAAACCAACAAGTGAAATTTGTTTATTTTAGTATCTCATGAAATATTTTTGTATTATTTTTGTTCTACTGAAAATTGTAAGAATAAAAAATGTATTTCCTCAATTCTCAGGAAAAGATGCATATCCACTCAACATGTACAGTACAACAACTCCTGATATATCGTACAGCCAGGTCTAAGAAATTAGCACTGTGGGTATAGTTGTGGGCATGCCTTTATGGTAACAAATGATATCGTCAAGTGTGAATGGGACATATATATATACAGGGTGTCCCCAAAAAAGCTATATACTCTTTATAGCATTATATATTTTATAATTTAAAAAAACCAAACAATGTATTGTTATAGCAATTGCCAATGAAAGGCAAATTAGTAATCTAAGTGATCAAAATGTTATAGCGAGTTGTTTGCATATAAAATTTAATTAACTACGCCAAGTGCTCAAAATGTTCTCCGGCGGCATGAATGCACTTTTGAATGCGTCGACTAACTGATTCGCAGACATGGACTAATGTGGATGCTGTGATGGTCCCGCACTTTTCCCTAATTGCATCCTTAAGGTGTTCGAGTGTTGCGGGTCTTGTACCATAAACTGCATCCTTCAGGTAGCCCCACAAGTAAAAATCAAGTGGAGTCAAGTCCGGTGAACGTGGAGGATACTCAACGCTTCCTCTTCGTCCTATCCAACGGTTAGGCAACGTTTCATCGAGGTACCTTCTGACATCACAATGATAATGAGGGGGGGGGGCTCCATCTTGTTGAAAGTAAAAGTCGTCGTTTCCAAACAACTTCCGAACTGCAGGTATAATTTCTGTCCGCAGCATGTCGAGATATGCGGCACCGGTAACTGTCCCATTAAAGAAAAATGGTCCAACCAAACCCCTGGATGATAAACCACACCATGCTGTTAATCCTGGTAAATTAACATGTTTATCCACATAAACGTGTGCATTATCAAGTGACCAGTACCTGCAGTTGTGTCGATTTACTGTGCCATTCAGCTTGAAGGTAGCTTCATCAGACCACACGATTTTGTTGTATTGAAAGTGCATTCATGCCGCCGGAGAACATTTTGAGCACTTGGCGTAGTTAATTAAATTTTATATGCAAACAACTCGCTATAACATTTTGATCACTTAGATTACTAATTTACCTTTCATTGGCAATTGCTATAACAATATATTGTTTGGTTTTTTTTCAATTATAAAATATATGATGCTATAAAGAGTATATAGTTTTTTTTGGGACACCCTATATATATATATATATATATATATATATATATATATATAGACAGTATATATATATATATATATATATATATATATATATATATATATATATATATATATATATATATATATATATACCGTAAGATGGGGTAACTTGGCACCTGCAGGGTTAACTGGGCCCTACTAAGTTTAAGGTAAAGTTCGTTATATAATAATATGAATTTTGTCCATAAATTGTAGGTATCTACCTATGTATAGGTACCTAAAATGTATAGAAAAGTAATAACGAAATTTACCTTAAACTTAGTAGGGTCCAGTTACCCCTGCAGGTGCCCAGTTACCCCATCTTACGGTGTGTGTGTGTATATATATATATATATATATATATAATATATTTCTTTATTTTTTAATCATCGATGCATTCACAGTTTAAGTGAAAGTATGAAGAATCAAACATCTTTTTACACAGAGTCCCATTCCGCCCATACACCCATTTCAGAATACGAGAAACACAGCAGCATTGCCAAGCAAATAGGGGGTCAAAGTGTATACATATATATATATATGTAGTGAAAATTCCATATCAAAATTTGGCACCTCAGTGGAGAGATGGTAACATATTTTGCAGGCAAGGAAAGCAAAAACAATTCTCCTAGGGAACGTTCTGCATATTTTGACCATCTGTGAACATTTTCATGATTTTCCGTTAAAAATTGTGAAAAGAATATATATATATATATATATATATATATATATATATATATATGTGTGTGTGTGTGTGTGTGTGTTTGCGTGCATTAGTAATCAATATTTAAAAGAGGAAACCTTTCTAAAATAAAATTAACCGTTTTGATATTAGTGCATTAATGTATGAAAAAAGAAATATACTGTATATACCTTTCGACCTTCCAAAGGTTCCGTGCGATGATTCCTCATTTCACGAAAGTCAAGCTTGTCGCCCCTCCTCTCCAGTTTGCCTGGTGAAGTAGTGAGTTGGTTTCTTGTACTCTCCACCTCACATAGCCAGGTACGCCAGGCTCACCGGGGATTATTCTGAGCCAGACGTCTAATCTTCTTTTGAAGATGTTAGATCTTTTAAACTATTTCCCCTCCCAGCTTCAGAGAGGGGGGACATAGCTTAAAAGATCCAACATTAGGTGGAAGATAATTTAACAGGTTTTACTTATCTTATTTACATAATAGAATTTTTAAGATATGTATATAACATACATATCTTGAAAATTCTATTATATTCTATCATATTTCCGGTTTATAGAGAACCATTATTTACTTAGGATAAAATTTGAAGGCAGGGTTAGTTCAACGGGGCACGGACAAAAACTCACCAGACAAAAACTCACCGGACAAAACCAAGATTTTAGACTCATTGTAGATAATTACTCTTCATTTTTCAAATTGTTCATCTTTCAAATTGTTCTGTGTTTAACCAACCAACCAATATTAATTTTTCACCAACCCACCAATCTTTTGTTATAAATTAATGCCCAGTTAGGTCAATTGAATGCCCGGTTAGGTCAATTGAATGGCAGGTTAGGTCAATTGAATGCCCGGTTAGGTTAACTGTACGCCCTTGACGATTGGTTAGGTTAAGTCATGATATTTTCGTTAAAAACACATTAATTATTTAAAGTGCTCTAATATGTTTGTTTTTCATTTCTCCAAAAAAAGAAAGTTATTTTTGAAATCAGTGACCAAAACTACATTAGTATACCGATTTGGTTAAAAACAGAACAATTTAAAAGATGAAGAGTAATTACCTACAATGAGTCTAAAATCTTAAGAGCTAGACTAGAGTGTATGTACTGGGTGATCCAGATAAATGGGACCCATAAAAAAAAGCCAAATATTCTTAATATTTAATTCCTTTCATAAAAACTATATATCATTCGAAAGAGTAGAGTTACAAGTTTATTATGAAATATTTATTTTTTAAAAAATGACTCCTTTCAAATGTGCTCCATTAGTTGCCAAGCATTCCAGTGTTCTCGCTTGTAAGTTCTGCATCACTTTTGCAAGAGTGTGCGGTGGTATGGCCTGTATCTCATTGTGATGGCGGCCTTCAATTCTTGCAAGGTCGTTGGGTTATTTCTGTAGACCCTACTCTTTAAATATCCCCAGAGATAATAATCTAAGGGAGAAAAATCCGGAGACCTTGCGGGCCGTTCAACGTCTCCAAATCTTGAGATTAACTCGCCTGGAAACGTTTGACGCAAAACTGCCATGCAGTTCCTCGTGGTATGGCAGGTAGCTCCGTCTTGTTGGAACCAGTGGTTTTCTAGACAAAGATCTCTTAATTTAGGAATAAGGAAATCGGTCAACATTTTTTCGTAGCGATCACCATTTACAGTGACCGTGTTTCCGGTGGAATCCTCGAAAAAGTACGGCCCTATGATCTGAGATGCAGTAAGACCACACCAAACAGTTACACGCTGACTATGCAACGGGACTTCGGTAATATTCAATGGATTTTCTGTTGCCCAGAAACGACAATTTTGTTTGTTTACAGTTCCATTCAAGTGAAAATGGGCTTCGTCTGACATAATCAAAGTTGCTAGAAAATTGGTGGTGTCATTTACCTTCTGTTGGATCCATTGACAGAATTGTCGTCTTCGTGCGAAATCTCCATCGTTTAGTTGTTGTTGCACTGTTTGAATTTTAAATGGAAAGAGCATTAAATTTTGCTTGAATATACGGTGTGTTGTTCCATATCCAACTCCTAACAGCTGAGAAGCACGTCTGATGCTTATGTTAGGATTATCCTGTACAATTTCATGAGTTCTGTTAATGATCTCGTTTATCCTTGCTGTGCGCACTCTTCCAGTTGGTTTTCTTTTTCCAATGCTGCCAGTTAGGGAAAAATTTCTGACACACCGACGGATTACTTTCTTAGAAGGTGATTTTGACATCTGAAAATTTGTCTTGAAAGATCTTTGAGCTGAAACTACACTTCTTCCATGCTCATAATATTGCTCAGTTATGAAACGCAGCTGTTCCACAGTCCATGCAGTCATCTTGAAGGGTTAGTTTTAACTAACACTTTTATTTTGTTTTGTATCTTATCTTGTCTTGTATTGTCAAAACCTGTACAATCCTGTACAAACTTGTAACTATCCTCTTTCGAATGATGCATATGATTTTATAAAAGGACTCATACTTTAAGAGTTACAGGGGTTTCTTTTGGGTCCCATTTCTCTGTATCACCCTTTATTTCGCAAAAACATTTGTCTGGTGAGTTTTTGTCCTCTTTTGCATTTAAGTGGTAAGTTTTTGTCCGGTGAGTATGTCCGGTGAGTTTTTGTCCAGTGAGTTTTTGTCCAGTGAGTTTTTGTCCAGTGAGTTTTTGTCCTGGATTCAGGTCAACTGTACGCCCTTGACGATTGGTTAGGTTTAGCCGTGATATTTTCGTTAGTTTTAACGAAAATATCAAGACTAAACCTAACCAATCGTCAAGGGCATACAGTTGACCTACCCGGGCATTCAATGAAACCTAACCGGGTATTCAGTTGACTTAACCGGGCATTCAATTAACCTAACCGGGCATTCAGTTATTTTTGCTACCCTTCGTGCAGGTAGCAAAAATATCCCGCGTTTTAACGAAAATATCACGACTTAACCTAACCAATCGTTAAGGGCGTACAGTTGACCTAACCGGGCATTCAATTAACCTAACCGGGCATTCATTAATTTTACTGTAGGTTTCGATATATATGTATATATGCCCGGTTTGGTTAACTGAATGCCAGGTTAGTTCAACTGAATGCCCGGTTAGGTTAAGTGAATGCCCGGTTAGGTTAATTGAATACCCGTTAGATTTTATTGAATGCCAGTTAGGTCAACTGTACGCCCTTGCCGATTGGTTAGGTTTAGTCGTTATATTTTCGTTAAAACTAACGCAAATATAACGACTAAACCTAACCAATCGGCAAGGGCGTACAGTTGACCTAACCAGGCATTCAAATTTTATCCTATGTAAATAATGGTTCTCTATTTATTATACTGTATGTTTGCAATAAATAATAAATTTGTTGTTATTGTTTGCTTATCTTATTTTGGTTAATTTGCAGATTTTAAACTTTGGGGGAGGATATAGTTGAAAAGATCAACATTGGGTGGCGATTGTTGAAAAGAGTATTTTTGGGGGGAAATAGTTTAAAATACCCAAGATGTTCACTGCAACACCATTCGTGTTTCTTAGGTCTTTGGACAGCTCATTAAACAGTTTTGGTCCTCTTAAACAAAACTATTTTCTTTCAGGGTTAAGGATGGTCCCTGTCTCGCCTTTAATTTGAAAACACGACACATTCTTCCTTTTCTAGTTTCCACCGTTGTTTGGGGAGTTACAGGATTCAGAGTAAGATTAGGGACTAGTTTCTCCATTATTTTCCAAGTGTAAATAATGGTGTTTCTCTCTTCTCCTTTCTAATGAATATAGGTTTAGTTCGCGTAACCTTTCCCAGTAATTTAGTTCTTTGAACCCATTGATCTTGGCTGTGAAGCTTCTCTGAATCCCTTCTAGCTGTCTAATGTTTTCTCTTTTATATGGGGATGTTAGGACTGAGCAGTATTCCAATTTGGGTATGATCAGTGTTTTCAGTAGAGGAATCATTATGTTCCTTTCCCTTCGTTTAAATGTTCTCAATATCTGCCCAGTTATTCTCTTTGCTCTGTTTACTGCTCTCTTATTTTGTGTTTCAAATTTCGCATCATCAGCTATTACAACCCCTAAATATTTCGCTTTAGAATTTCTCTGAATTTCCTGCCCATTTGGGGTATAATATTCCATGGATTTTAAGTCTTCTCTTTTTCCATACCTTAACAGCTAAAATTTCTCAGTGTTAAACTTCATATTGTTGTCTTCCATCCACTTGTAGATTCTGTTCATGTCGGTTTGTAGAAATCCTATATCCTCTAGGTTTCTTATTTTTCACTAATCTTTGTGTCATCGGCAGAGGATGTTACTGTGCTGTCTCTGGTAACGTCCTCATTTATGTCAGTTAGCATGATTATGAAGAGTAGTGGAGCTAATACTGATTCCATGGTCACACTTGTCGAACGCTTTGGCAAAGTCTGTGTATATTACATCATAGTTTTCATTGCTTTGAAGTGCATCAATAGTTTTGTTGTAGTGTTCCATTAGTTGTGATAGGCATGATCTGCCGAGCCGAAATCCATGTTGGTTATCATTTAAATTTTTTTTTTAGTTTCCAAAAAGTCAGATTTTCTGTCTAACCATTCTTTCAAATATTTTAGTGAGATAAGATGTAAGCGACACTGGCATATAGTTTTTGGCCTCGGATCGAGCTCTTCCTTTGTGTATTGGGCCTATGTTCGCGCGCTTCAGGATGCTCGGTATTTCTCCCGTGTCTCGTAATCATCTCCATATCCAATATAGGGGCTCAGCGACTGCATTCTTGCAGTTTTTGATCAGTGTAGCATTCCATTTATCCGGTCCTGCCGCTGATTGTGCTTTCATTTTCTCTATAGCTTGTGTAATATCATCTGTCGTAAAGTCGAAGTCCGTTATACTTTCCCCTTGTAGTTCTTCTTCAAAGAACGCGTTTCTATCGCATATCAGTTTGTCAGTTTTTGGGATACTTAAAGATGATTCGTACTGAGCTCTTAATATTTCGGATACTTCTGTTAGATCATCAGATAAAGCACTGTTCTCGTTTTTCAGAGGTCCGATAGTCGCATGGTTTTTCGACTTCCTTTTTGCAAAATTATAGAAGTACTTTCAGTTAACTTTGATCGCCTTTATAGCCTCACCTTCATCTTTTTCTGTATGCTTCTCATTTAGTTCCTCTATGACGTCATCGATACTCTGCAGTTTATCATTTAATATTTTGCTGATGTTGTTACCTTTACAGTTACTTAATTTCGCAGTCACTGTTTTTCTCTTTCAGAACAATGACCTCTTTTGTCTCTCGCACCTGCTTCTCTTTTCTCAATGTTGTATTTTTGGGGCATGTCTTTCCACATTTTTTAACGTCTTCTCTAAAGTCATTAGCATCTCTTACGTTTTCTTGGCCTCGAAAATGGTTTTCCAATCTATTACTTCCATGCTGGATGGAACATCTTCCCAGTTTATAGCTTTGGAGTGAAAATTAAAAATTTCGAATTTGTTTCTTTCTGTTGTTCGTGTTCTTTCCTTTCTTGTTGCTTTTATATTGGTTGTTATTTCAAAAATGTTATGGTCCGATATTATAGTTGGGGATATTTCTACATTATCAATTAGGTTGTTTTTGTTGTTGTTGGTTAGCCGATCAGCCCACCCTGATCGAACAAGCCGGCGGCACGCAGGTAACCGATCGTCCTCTCCGGAGTGGACCATAGGTTCAGCGCACTAGTGATGTTGTGTTGTGTTCTATGTTGTGTTAGAGCGGTATAGTCTGTCATAAATGTGTTCAATTGTTTGTAGTGTGTCCTGGCACAAGTGGCAGGTGTCGTCTATGGAGTTGTCTAGTCTGTGTTTATATGTCTGTAAGTTGGGGTGATGTCCACATCGGAATCGTGCTAAGTTAACTCGATCCGATCTGCTCAGGCTGGTCTCTGACCTGTCAATGGGTGGCGGCTTCGCACATAGGACCGCATTCGGACCGAGTCATGTCAGTGATTTGTGGGTTAGGTGTGTGTGTGTATGTGTTTTCTGTACTGTGTGATGTCTGTCGGGCGTGGTATGGAATGGAGTATTTGGTTATAATGTCTCTCTGGTGTTACCTTAATGGTGCGAGGTGTTGGTGCATGATTGTATGATACATGTAGTGGCAAGGGTTTTGTGGATAAGTTGTCGCTGGTGCCATGAATTGTGTTCCTCTCATATCTAAATGTTCCCTAACTTTCAGTATTTTTGTTTCTGTGTGCAGGTGTTCTATTGGTGTTGTTTGAGTACATCCTGTAATGATACGAAGTGCGTTGTTTTGTATTGTCTGTAAGGCGTTTATGTGTGTGTTTGAGATAATGGGTGCCCAGCATGGGCTAGCATAGTCCATAACTGAGCGAATATGTTGTTTGTATATGAGTGATGTTGTTTCCTGTTGGTGTCCAAAGTTTGTGCCTGTTAGTACCCTAAGCGTGTTAAGTCTTGACGTACATTTATTTTTAATGTCGTGAATGTGGTTTGCAAAAGATAATGATGTGTTGTATGTAACCCCAAATATTTTTCTCCTATGAGTGTGTGTGGAATGTTGGTGTTGTTTAGTGTAAGCTGTGGAGTTATCTGGTGTTCTTTTGTATTGCTTGTAAGCAAGGTGATGGTTGATTTTGTGGGCGCTACTTTGAGTCTATTGTGTGTGAGCCAGTCTTGTATACTGTTTATGTATGTTTGTAGGGTATTTGTAGCGGTGTCGATGTTGTTATGGGTGGATGTTAGAGTGATGTCATCTGTATATGATGATAAGGTAAGCTTGTTATCTATGGGTGTTGCAATGTCATACATGTATAACTTGAAGAGTGTTGGTGAGAAAACAGAGCCTTGAGGGACCCCGTTCGGAAAAAGCTTGTTTTTGGATGACTTGCCATTAAATGTGACATGTGAGTATCTTCCTGAAAGACAGTTGCTCAGACACCTTTTGATGTTATTGTGCATGTTTGTGTTGAGTATTTTGTTTATGAGAGGGAAGCGTGAGATAGCATCAAATGCTTTACTAATGTCTATTGTTGCTCATAGTGTACGTTGAGCTGGTCGTCTGGAGTTGATGCCATCCATGATGTGCTGCGTGAGATTAGTGAGTAATGTCGTGATTGAATGGTGAGGTCTGAACCCATGTTGAGTAGGCGGTAGTGGTATGTGTGGGTTGGTGACTTGTAAGATTAGTCTTTCTGTTACTTTGGAAGGTGTGCATAGTAAAGTAATGGGTCTATAGGAAGCTGGTTCTGTTGGATTTTTGTTTGGTTTGAGTAGTGTAATAATTTTACCTTGTTTCCATATGTCAGGAATAATACAGTGTTGGTATGAATATGTGCTGATATTTGTGAGAGCTAGAATTCCCTGTGGGCCCAAGTGTTTAAGATGTATGTTAGATATATTGTCTGGTCCAGTAGCCTTAGAATTCTTAATGTTTTTGATGATCTGGGTGGTCTGGTCTGTATTGAAGGGTGTAATGGTCGTGTCGAGTCTGTAGGTTTTCTTGTGTCTGGCTGTTTGTCTGTCTGCGTGTTTCTGGTTGTTGTCTCTGTTTAAGTGACTTATCTTTGCGTAGTGATTAACTAGAATGTTAACTTGTTGTGTATATGTTGAGATATTATTTTGGCTGCGAAAGATAGCCGCGTGTGAGGTGTGAATGCCGCTGTTAGAGTGGGTAATGTGTTTATAGTCTTGTATAGCCTGGATGTATCTGTGGAGTGGTTTAGTGTTGTTATGAATTCCCTAAATGTTTCTGTTTGTTTTTCTTTGAGTTTGTTGTTTATTTCTGTGTTGAGCTGTTGTATCTGCTGTTTTATGGTTTCTGTGTGTGGTGTTTGTGTGTTATGTTTGAGGTTGTTACGTTGCCTTATGAGGTGGACTATTTCTCTAGTGTAATTTGGGTTGTATTTTCTAATGTTGCCCTCGGGTATGTATTTATTTGCATTATTGATGATCTTATTAAATGTCTTAAGTGTTGTATTGATGTTTATGATGGGTGTGCTGTTTAATGTGGTGAAGTGTTCCTCAGTCTGTATTTTGAACTGTTCCCAATCAGCTTTCTTGTAATTTCTGTAAGTGTGCCTAAGGCTGTTGGGGCAGAGTGTAGAACGTGTTGTAATGATGATGGGCAGGTGGTGTGATGACAGTTGTTTTTCTGTTCTCCAGTGTGTATGTGTTGCTAGTGAGGGGGAACAGAACGTTATGTCTGGGGAGGAGTTTGAGTATCCTGCTTGATGTGGTATGTGTGGATGTTCTTCTGTATTGTTAAGAATGAAGAGGCTGTTTAGTTGTGTGGCTATGTTGGCGCCTCTGGTGTTGCTTTGGTTGTGCAGGTACCAACTAGTGTTGCTGTGTTGGTTGCTGTTGTTTGTGAATATTAAATCTAGGCAGTTATATATATATATATATATATATATATATATATATATATATATATATATATACACACACATATACAGGGTGTCCCATAAGTCCGGCATCATAGGAGAAATTCATATTTTTCTATTTCTACAAACCATAATTCATATTTTTCTCTTTCTACAGGCCATAATGTCTGTGAGCAAGGAAGAACGAATCCGGATAATTCTACTCATAGGAAATCGGAGTCGAAGAGAGGCAGCTGCTGAATTTAACAGGTTGCATCCAGACCGGGAGCCAATAACACAGAGTTGTGTGAGCAGACTTGTTGCAAAGTTTAAGGAAACAGGATCCATAGAAGAAAAACTACGCAGTGGACCTTCAAAGAGGTCCACTGACGATGATACAGCGACTGCTATCCTGGCTCATTTTAACAGAAGTCCCAATAAGTCTCTTCGGCGATTGTCCGCCGAGACAGGAGTGTCGAAATGTAGCATCCATCGCATTCTTCAGGCTCACAAATGGCATCCATATAAACTTCAGATCCTACAGAAATTAAGCGAAGATGATCCCGACCGGCGGATGGAATTTTGTGAATGGACTACGGAACAATATGCTCGAGATGCCAATTTCCCATCCACCATTCTGTTCAGTGACCAGGCTGTTTTTTATGGAAATGGTGAGGTAAATCGACAGAACCCGCTACTGGTCTCAAAACAACCCTTACTGGTATACCTCTTCAAAGGAACAAGGTGCATCTCGGGTGATGGTATGGTGTGGCATTTGGAAGGATCGCATCATAGGCCCCTTCTTTTTCAATGAACATGTCACTGGAGGCACCTACCTACGTATGCTCAAGGAAGAAGCATTTCCCAGTGTCTTGAACGAAGGAGGAAATTTTCCAACATGGTTCCAGCAAGACGGCGCTCTTGCACATTACAGCACCCAAGTAAGGGAATACCTGTACCAACAATTCCCTGATCATTGGAAAGGACGTCGAGGGCCTGTGGAATGGCCAGCTAGAACCCCGGATCTCACGCCACTAGATTTTTATCTGTGGGGCCACTTGAAAGCGCTGGTATACGCAGAGAAAATTAGGAGTGTTGAACATTTGCGGCAGCGCATTATTGGGGCATGTAACACCATTACTCCTGAC
>JAJOZX010004440.1:232500-295000 GCA_023014485.1 Bathynomus jamesi | reverse complement strand
AAATTCGGCTATTTTACAATTTGTTGCTTATAGTAAAAAATAAATAATTTTGTCTCTAGTTAGACCACGCTTGTACAAAATTTTATACTCTTTTGTGAAATCGAGAAAAAGCGTCAGACCATAAATTTACAAAACTACCACAGCCATAAAAATTTTGAGCTTCATATCCAAAGTTAGTAAGAACAAATTTGTGACGCTGCACTCAAAATTTAAGTGGTTCATGAGCTTAAAGTAAATGTTAAGTTCTCACTGACGTAAAAAATTCTGTTCAAATGAATAAGTGCTTATTTTGGGCAAAATTTGTATTTAAAACAAACAGACGTTGCCTACAAAATTCATAGACCCGTCTGAAAAATGCATCCTGCTAAAAGGCAAATCTTTTTTGTTTGCATAATAATAATAAACCTCAAAAAGGACAGAACACGAATAACACAAAAATCATTTGGCGTTAAAAATTCAACGTTAAAAAAACGAAAAATATTTAATGGCCGCTCTTGGAAAGAAAACTTGTTTAATGTTGTTTTGCAGTTTCAGTTAGCACATGTCACGGGTAACGTGGCCGTTTCAACTGAGACATTAGACCTGCAGCCGACATTTTGAACAAAGCGAAGGAGTGGGAAATGACGACGCTTATCACTGTTTTCTGATTTATTTTAATTAAGGCAATAAACATGACGGAGGAAAGGGGGTGTAAATTCATAATGTTAACAGTGGATCGTGGAGAGAAAACTTCTAGTTAACATTTAAATCACCACTTCATCTGAACCAAACCAATACTCCTTATCCTCATTGGCCACACCCGAGACTGACTTTTGGGTGTATCTCCGGCCTAATCTCTCTTCATGTTGTCAACTAGTGTTTTATATTTCAAATAATCATATTTTATACATGTTAATTTCATGCAATTAAATCAGTTTACTACACTCCAAAAATATTTTGTTTGTTTTGGAAAATACAACATATTTATCATCGCAGTCCGTTCTATCTGAATGGGCTATACGTAGTTTAGCGTACATGTGCATGCAACTTGGATCAAAAAAGTAAGGGCCTGAGCTGAGTATCACGAATTCTGAAGGAGCCCTCGGGGAACTAATTGTGTTTAAGGGTTAATCGTAATAAAGTCACTGTGCTCAAGAGAAACTTGTGTTGGTGGCATATCAAAGAGGGACAGCTCCGATTTACAACATTGTGAGCTACACACACGGATGGACGAAGCGTGCCATGACGAGTCAGAAATATGCCACCTCTGTCGACAAGTAGTAAACATCCTATGATTCATGAGAGCAAAGTCCTCAGCTTATATCAGTTACAAAAATGATCAACCATAGGCTTCAGTCGCTTAGAACGCTTCTTCTTTTTTGATGTCCTTTTACGTTTAATGCCACGCAATGGTAACCCCTTCTTCTTCTTTTTCTTCTTCTTCCGGACGGCCCTCTTCTTCCCACCACCACGCATTTTTCTCTTTGCATCTTTGATGATTTCGTCCCGAGTACGTTTTAAGTGCATTTTTTAGAGCTTATTTAGGTCTAGCCCTCGCCATTATGTCTTCTACCGTGTTAAAACCTGATTGTAACGCCTTCCTCCCGAGGTATCTGGCGCCCCTCTTCAGCAACGGGACAGTCGTACGTAGTATAGTTGAAAAAATGGATCCAAGCCCACTCCCACGCTGGTAACTCACCCCTCGAAAGACTGTGAAAGGCCTTCGGGTCATTATAACTCAGTGCGACGAAAGTGGAGCTTCACTGTTAAGCTCCCGTCACCGAATGGGAAACTTTTTACCTCAATCGTTCTTAAAAATATTGAGATATTGGTTAATAGATTAGTCGCAACATTTACAAAGTGAGTTTTGCCATATGTAATGCTCAACCTCCTCCCTCTATGATTGGGGATGTGAGCAATGCGGAGCAGACGTGCCTGAGTATCCCCAACAAAATGGTGCTCCACGATATTGCTGTAAATATTGCGCATGTCTGGGGCTGGATAGCCATCACCCAATTTCTCCAATTTCAACTAATACATTAGGCTGGACAAGTCATGTTGTGCCTTGTGAAAGGTAGCCATTTTACCAGGTGCATTTTTCTCTTTCCTTAACCTTTGCTGCCTAAATTTTTTTCAATTTTAAACACAGTTTTTCCTAAATTAAATATCACTTTCTGCAACTCCTCGCGGTAAAAGCCTCCTGCGATTTCTTCCCCATTCAAATCTTCAACGTAGTACAGCATTATCTCGCCTTTAGGTCTCATAGTCCTAACTTTAAAAATCTCACGTGTCCAGCCTTGATCAAATCCCTTCGCGAATTTATTTCCCGAACGCGATAGCCTTACATAATCATTGATTTTGAAACGTGTAGAGTGTGGCGGTGCTCTACGAATATCTCTTCTCACTTCACGCTCTGTGTGCGTACCACTTTCTAAAACCTCATTAGGTGTTGTCCCAATCGCGCGATGGCATGAACGGTTGTATGATGAGGCCAACGGTTCCAAAATGTTTATATATCTGTGTGTGTTTTTATGTGTAAAATAGCGATGCATACGTTCCTTTATGGTACGTTGAACTCTTTCAGCTAAAGAGGTCTTATGTATAGAATTGCTAGTGTAGTAACTGATATTAAACTCTGTCAACATGTACTGAAAAGCTCGGCTACAAATTCTTTCCCCACATCTGCACATAAATAGCCTGGAATCCTGTTTTCTTTCAACATCAGCGTTTTGGTAGCTTTAGCAACTGTTTCAGGGCGATTTATTTTTTAGGGGAATTAGCCACAGATACATCTATTATGAATAGGTTGTAACGGTAGCTATCATTATACACTGAATATCTTTGCATGTATGTTAAATCTGCTTGCTAAATAGAGTCAGTCGAAGCCGCTGTTGTCTTGGCTCTTTTAAACCTTTTTCTCACCGGCTTATGAAGTCTATAAGCATCCTGCTCCCGCAAAAACCTCTCAACATCTTTTTTCCTACTCCATCATTGTAAACACCTCTGTACAGTCTATCAACACCGCCGTTGGAGGCTGGGTTAGAAATGTCATAAAGCGTTTTCTTAATATGTTAGCCATTTGCGTATTTTAGAGACACGTGGAGAGGGTTGGCCGTTGTTGTTTGGTCTCTTCTTTCTCCTCTTCAGAGATGCTACCGTTAGGGGCGATGGCGTACTCAGTTGTGGTACATGCGAGGCTTGCTCCAAGTCTTTTAACCTGTTCAGCTTTCTTATCAATGTTTTGGGGACATTTATTTGTTGTAGTCTTGCTTTAATATGCTTCCATCCTGATGGTGAGGGCCTGTCCCACGACCCCGATGACAAGTGTAGTTGTGGTTACAGACTCCATCCCCGCTGACGAGCCTACACCAGCGACACCTGTGACACCACGACGCGACAATTCAAAGCGGAGGCATGATGAAGAGCCTTTCACGTCAGGTATAAAACGTGCCAGAAGTGAACCGGTTGTTAGACCACCAGTAATAGAGTCCCAGCCCTCTACGTCTTACGACACAACCCCCACACTAGCTCCCTCCTCAAATAAAGTTGTGCCCACTTATTCCTGTTCAATTCCGGGTACTTCCTCCACAACAGCTGCAGCTTCTCGCTCTGTAGAGGATGGCATAACATTCGAGTTGGTGCGCGCCGCTATCCCCACCCCGGCCCTGACTAGAAATTGGTATATAGTCAGGGTTGACCCTGGAACCCTGTAGAGCAATGGTGTTGAACACGGTCTGCGACGCGTAGTTGAACGTATTGTGGAGTTTGCCCTTCAAAACAGCGACGAACGTGAAGTCACGACGAGGTTATCCTTCGGGTTCAGGTCAGATGACGGGGATGTAAATGATGTTTTGGGTAGCAATACTATTCAGACGCTTAGTTGCTGTAGATATAGAATATATCTTGGGCCGCATAATGTAGGCCTCTCAAAGTAGTACAGCCATCAATATGCACAACTTCACGGTAGATATTGACCGTGTATTCCGTGCTGCAAGTCATAGTGCCACACCTTATACTCTTAACTTCAATTCTCAGGCTGTTTACAGACGGCATATAAACACCGAGCCTGGTTGCGGCTTTATAGCATTAGTCTTGGCTCATATGTTTACTGTACTAAATACGGGGACCAGAAAAAATTTGGATGCCTACGGTTGTGCAGCGTGCCCGTAAACTGGCTTCAGATTGCAAGCTTCAGTTTGAGTGTAATATGGGTTCTGAAGAACTGAGAATGGTAGAGCAGGAAATGAATGTTAGTATAGTTGTATTTGGAATGGATGATCGTCGTAGGACTGTGTATGCTTTTAAAAGCTGTGTGCGAGATCGTACAAGACCCCTACTTATTTTAGGGCTGTGAGAGTCACCGTATCTCCCAATCCATGATATAAGGGACCTTTACGCGAGTTATGATAAAAGTCGAAAATATGGACGGCATCATGTTTTGTGTAAGGAATGTCTCGAGTTTGTGGATGATATAGTGAAACATTGTAAGGAATGTCACATGGTATGTGAGCAGTGTAAAAGCTCCAAATGTGAAAGTCGTGTAATTGAAGCTGAGAAGAGGGAATGTAATGTGTGCAGACGTACATTTTTCAATAATAAATACTTTGAGTTCCATAAGTCAATTGGCACTTGCAGGAAAATGAGAATCTGTACAGAATGTGGTATGTTTCATATGATGGATAATTGGTGGAAATTCACGCATAAATGTGATGAAATTCACTGTTCTACATGCCATGAGAAATATAAGGCGGATAGTGTAAAGCGTGTATGTTATATGAAAGATGCTAAGCTTAAAAATAGACCTTGTATAACTGTGTACTACGATATAGAAACATATACGGTTGATGAAACCAAAGAGGTTATCCCACATCTACTCGTAATTCAGACTATCTGCGATGAGTGCATGGAAGTCGAGTGTGATGAGTGTCACAAATGTGGTAAACGGACAAACGTTTTTAAAGCGAACGCCCACGACAGCCCAGTGAAACTCTTTGTATCCTATATTGTCAAGTTAGTGGACATGTTCAAAAAAATTACTGTGTATATTCTTGCCCATAAACGGGCAAAATTTCACACAGTTCCTTTATAAAGAACTGCTTGAACACGAGTCATTAGAGATATTTACAGGCGACCCCTTGAAAAAGGGAAACAAACTTATACAGGTGCAAATAAGAGGTAATGTTCATTTTAAAGATACTTTATTATTCACACCTTGTAAACTAGCCAAGCTACCCAAGGTGATGGATGTAGCGGCCGAAGTTTCAAAAGGTATTTCCCTTACACTTTCCTCGCTAGAGACACTTTAAATTACGTAGGACTACCTCCCCCCAAAACATTACTTTAACTACACCAACATGAGTGATAGTGAGCGTTAAGATTTTGACCGCTACTACAACAGTTTTAATGAAGATAATCCTTACAATACACTTTAGCTGTCATTCACAGAAACAACCCTCGCAGTTATGAGCATAAGGCTATTTACTGGCTCCTACACCTACAACAGCCGACCGGTGTATACACAAAACATGCCCGCAACACGGGGGAAAGTACAAATTAAGATCAATGGTCGTGTTTTTTGGGTTGATGGCCTAAGCGAAGACCGGGCCACTGGTGAGAAGACTGTGTACTCCATTAACGGTTGCTGGTGGCATGGATGCCTACGTCCTGAGTGTGGAATCGTAGGAGATATCCACGGTAGATCTCCGGCCGACAGTCTTGCATAGACCCGCGCCCGCGATCAGCTTATAGCTCCCAGTTCACTCACAAGTTCTTGTGGGAGCATGAATATGATGCACGGATGAAAACAGATGGTCAGTACCGTGAAGAAATAAACACGATCAAGCGTTCATTGGTGTTGGATCCTCTCAAATGCGGTAATGTGAAACTCCATTACTATGACTTCTGTTCTTTATACCCCTACGTGATGAAGAACAACCCGTACCCCGTAGGAGCCCCTTAAAAGCTGATGGGCCCAGCCCTCCCCACCGTCGATGAGTTCTCAACAAATTTGAACAAGAACTATTTCGGTCTTTCTTTCGTAGACGTGCTCCCCCCTCGCGATTTATGGATGCCGATCTTACCCGTCGTTATAGACCACAAGCTCATGTTTCCCCTGTGCGTGAAGTGCGCAGAGGAGAACAATGGGTCTTGTAATCACACACCCAACCAGTGGAAGCCCTGAGCTGTCCCTAGCCGTTCGCCATAGCTACAGAATATTGAACATATATGAGGTGTGGAGGTTCCAGAAGCTACCCAAACTTTTCACG
The DNA here is from genome assembly GCA_023014485.1 of Bathynomus jamesi. Classification (NCBI taxonomy): domain Eukaryota; kingdom Metazoa; phylum Arthropoda; class Malacostraca; order Isopoda; family Cirolanidae; genus Bathynomus; species Bathynomus jamesi. The sequence goes on along the minus strand of JAJOZX010004440.1, from coordinate 288,755 downwards.
CCGTATATAAATACTTTTTTGAAGGATAAGGTAGAAGCATCAGGGTACCCTCAAGGGGTTGAGACCGAGGGTGAAAAATCAGCGTATATTCAGCGCTACCGTGACCGTGAGGAGATACAACGTGACCGGGTCCAAATTGTAAAGAACCCTGGCAAGCGCTTTAGTGCAAAGTTGTGCCAAAATAGTATTTGGGGGAAATTTGCACAGAGTACAGGCAAGGGGAACGTTCATCTGGCGCAAAGTTATAACGAGGTGTGGGATTATGCCAATGCCCCCGATAAAGAGGTCATGGAGATCGTGAATGAAGGTAATACGTACATAATAAAGTACAACATCACCGAATTGGCCACAGATACCTCACGTGCTACAAACACATATTCAAATATACGAAATAAATAAAATAAACATATCGTTAACAAGTAAATAGGTATATATATATATATACCTATTTACTTGTTAACGATATGTTTATTTTATTTATTTCGTATATTTGAATATGTTCACTAAAAAAATCATGTTTCAATTATGATTTCATTTTCTCCTTTGTGTGTGTGTGTGTACAGAAAAAGTCCTAAGCTCCGCCCACTATGATCGATCAAAGGTCACGTGACTCCTGTTACTACCTGGGCATATCTCTACCCCTGCGTGCTCAGTTGACCGCTGCAAGCCCTGGACTTCAGACGTGTATTTGAAGAAATCTCACGTAGACGAAAAATAATGAGGGCTATCTTTGATATTGCGTGCTCGACGTTCATGAAGTGGTATTCAGTAAAGTCGGAAGATGTGGTGAATACTGAAAGACTTCCTAGCCCTCCCTCCTTTGAGACTTTTAAGGCTACACTGAACAATGCGAAGCTTGAGGAACAAGAGGGTCAAATACTCTATGGATATTCTGGCGAGAGCATTGCCAGATTTCGCGGCATAAACGATGTAATGGACTACGTTGTAGGGCTAAACTGTATAAAAGCGTACATACACCGTGAAGTGAAAGAAACAACACGTGCAGAAGAGAAGCAACGGTTATGGGTAGTGAGTCTTGTTGATGAGTGACAAGCTGTATTATGTCATGCTGCATCATACCGATATGCGTACCTGCGGCTGAGAATGTAAATCTTGTCATCATGGATAAGATCAAATACTTTTACCACTATATTCATATATATCATGACGAGGTTTGTAGTGAGATTGTAGCTAAAGGCCTGTGCGAGTTTTTAATAGAATTTAGAGAGGAGTATCGCTTGCTAGGCTAAAAGGGCTCATGTTTCTCTCAAATAGTGCCCCGGAATGTGAATAAAATATGTTTAGTTCGTGAAAATCACCCTCAACAAAAATGTCTGGTACGCAATCTGGGGAGTGATAAAACATTAAAGTCGATATTACTCCATATGTCGGAAAAATTCTAATCGCCCGGTATAATTAATGGGCACAAGTATTCACATGATTCTTTCATGCTGGAACAAACCCTTAGACGAAACATTAACGCTTGGTATGACTCGTTCGTGTGACTCGTTTCCCACACCTGTCTCCAAGCCAAACCGCGCACCGGCTGCTCATAGTCATCTCAGAGCTTGACCAGACTGGACGTTCACTCCTCACAATAGAATACAATGGAGCTTCCTTTAAGTAGCATTCTCAATGCCGTATACGATGTATCCGTGACGAAGAAAAGCGTGTGTTCAGACATAAAACTGGTGCCATTAACTATGTACTTGAAACGACTCGTAGACAAACAAACTCTGGTAAACGTAATGTTGTTTATTTAAGTGTTGAGGAGATGAATAGAGTCTTCATGATAGATGTGTGAGGATCGTTATAAAATACCTGCAGGTGTAGGTACAAGAAAAGAATAGACTAGTGATACCCCCCTCATATGCCATTGTTTTACGTTGTGTATAAATAGGGATCAGCCATGCATTGATATACGATTGATGTGGAAGAATGCGTCTGATAATAACGTTCTTGTCCCCACGCGAAACCATTTCATCCTCGATAGAACGTTTGAAATCATCGTTTCCGCAAGCTAAAGCCTATATTAGACGCAAGTGTTGCGGATCTGCTTTATTTTGATACGGTTCTTGAATATGTACATTATACACCGCTCTGCTCGACGGATTTACAGAGTGTAGGACTGAACAAGGCGAGAATGGTCTGGAACTGGATGCTTATTTAAAAGGTTTAGACTCTTCGAAATATCATGAACTTTGGTACAAAGCACTTGAGCGGTACAAGGCAGAGCTCACCTACACTGTTCACCCTGAAAAACTGTTTCTTTATATAATGAGCAGCTGTCGTTACGACTTAGATTATTTCAACTGCAGCTATGCGTTGTGAAGAAGAGTTCACGGTTGAAAAGCTCGGATCGGTAAGAATAAACCCTCGATTGGAAAGGAGCGTTTATAAACTTGAATTTAATAATGATGTGGTTAACGACGCCCCTTTGTGCGTGCTTTTGATTGTATTCTGTCCGTGTTTAAAGATAACTTGCCAATCAATTGTAAAGTGGGCACAAAAATAGTATTGAACGAATTGAAGACCCTTTACATCGAACATAGGCACCCGCACACCTTGAGTGGTGAAATAATGCTAAATCGTATTTATTGCATAGTACAAAGCAACAATGATGTAACTGTAGACTCGATCACTTGCGAGTTTAGTATTTTAGTTAAACGCAGTAGAACATAAAGTGTATGTATTTTGATGTATATTATTTGAAGTTTTTATATATAAGTATGTATTTGCTCGTACATAGTGGTGTAGTGCTGTGGGAACGGCGTTCCCTTACTTTTTTTGGTAGACGGAACGGCGTTCCCTCACTATTTCAAATAAATCCGAACTTACAAATCTGTAACGTCATGAAATTTTAATTCCCACCCATAGAAGAAATATGAGAAAGAATCATTAACTGTTTCATTTCTTTTAGCTTCGACTGAGGCAATGCTAGCCTATAAAGATCTGGTGAAACAGTCACCACGGCGTACCAGTTGTTAACTTTTTTTTAGTTAATCATTCCAGTTGTTAGTTATTTTTATTGATCGTACTGAATGTCGTATATCTAATGACACTGGAAATACTGCATTTTCAACCTTGGAATATATCCTAATATCCAGTGCATATGACCTCAAAATATCCCTGAAATTGGTCAGATTTCAAAAGATTTCCCGGGGGGGCTTACAGTGCCCCCGGACCCCCAGCTGTATGGGCTCGCCGCGCTCGCCATTGTTCCCCCCGCATCTGAGTAACACTTTCAAAATGCGTTCCCTCACTTCTTTATTTAGCACTACACCACTGCTCGTACATATATTAAATGTGTATATAGTTTTATCCTGTGTTACTGTTGTTAATGGTAGGGAATCGGGGTGGTTGGATGTAGGTAGCGGTGTCCTCAGGGTTCAGTGTTAGGCCCATTGCTATTCGTAAACGACATTAACGACATAGATGTAGGCTTGACCAGTAACGTGTCAAAATTCGCGGACGATACTAAAATAGGCGGTAAAGTTCTTAACGTACACGAAAGAAATAGGCTCCAAGACAATGTAAATAGGATTATGGAGTGGACGGATAAGTGGCAGATGCAATTTAACGTTTGCGAGCGTTGACGAGAAAATAGATTTAGGCGTACGCGTATCTAAGGATTTAAAAGTTAGGAACCAGTGCCTGGAGTTTTGCGCAAAAGCTAATAGGATATTAGGCTTCATAGCGCGTAATTTCGAATTTAAATCGAAGAATATTATGTTGCCCCTTTACAAATCCCTAGTCAGGCCTTGCTTAGAATATGCCGTTCAGTTTTGGTGCCCGTATTTGCGTGAGGATATTGATAGGTTGGAAAGGGTTCAGCGATGCGCCACGAAACTAATTCCGTCACTACGCAACAAGTCTTACGAAGAGAGGATTAAAGAGTTAGACTTGCATTCACTCGAAACTAGGAGATTAAGGTGGGAACTTATTGAAGTTTTCAAAATCGTTAATAAAATCGATAATGTAAATTTTGACAACTTGTTCATTTTCAATAATACAATACTCGCAATAACGGACTTAAATTACGTGGCAGACGTTTCATTACTAACATCGCTAAAAAACCTTTTTACGTTTAAAGTAATTGATAAATGGAATAATCTTCCCGCGTCTGTCGTGAACTCTACCAGCGTTAATATGTTTAAAAACCGTTTAGATAGGCATTTTAAAAATATTAACGTCGTTTAAATAATAAAACAATTAGCAACAGGAGCTCTGGGGGTAATGGTCGAGGTTTGAGTATGTTGATGATTAATGCCAGCTTGTGACATGCCAGCGTGTGATATGCCAGCAACAAAATTATATTTAAAAAAAAATTAGACTAACACGAACTTAGATGTAGCTCGTAACATAAACTAACCCACTTTCTGTCATACTCTTCATACTTTTTTTTTTGTTCTTTTCTTATCCTCTCTTCACTCGCATGTCTGTAGTTTGCATGGTATGACAATGTTTGAGTTAAGACTGTGTTTGCATGGTTTGTAAGCTTCTTATTTTACTTCTTTTCATCTTTCACCCCTTTCCTATTCTCTTCGACTATTTTTCCGACTTGTCGGCAGTGGCCGGCTGATGATGATGGTGAGTCTTTCTCTCTCTTTTTCGGAATGAATGTTAACCCACGAACGATAGGTTTTGCTCTTACTTAACCCCTTATTCTCTTCTTTTAACCCCTACTCTCTTCTTTCTCTCGGGCTAACCTTAGAGTGGATCTTAGGGTCTTTGTTAGCCTTAGCTTCTGTAGATCTGTAGATTTAATATGCACAAGACTGGTGGATGGGGAAGGGGAATGAGGGAGTGTGGAGGTTGGTTGTATAATGTCTATTTTTGGTTCAAATTCATGAGTATATTAAAAGTTGTATTGTGGTAGCTGTTCATATAGAATTGCAGTAATCATAATGGAACCTTATTACTGTATAAGACTAGTAAACATGGAGTTCAACGCTGTTCACGATCATATTAATTGTTTATCTTTATGAACACAGATATTACATTATAATTACCTGTATGTCAATGTTATATGTTCTTGGACTCAGTTTTCCCCCCTCCACCCCACCTTCCCCCAGTTGGGGTACCTTGACTATCACTGCGGTGTTGCCACATGTACGGAGTCGCCTATGAGGCGAGGAACATTACATATGCGGGCAACTGTACGTATCTATACGTTCAGTATAATTTCTTTTTTAATTAGTGTTTTTATTTATTTTCAAATGTTGTTTATGCCTATATGATTATTAAATTTCTTTTTTCTTTTTTAAATTTCTTTATGTGTTTATTTTAAGTATATGTTTGTTAGGAGAAAGTTACATATGCAAAAGATACATGAAAGTTGCTAACAAAAATATTTCAGCAACGTAATAATGATAATGATTGGGGTTGTTTAACCTCCTTCCCAACACCTAAGGTTATATGACGGATGTGACCTACAGCTTTACGTGGGATCCGAACCACGGATCGCTACATAATCTGGACATGGAGGACGATCTCCCATCCAACTACTACCCAGACCCAATGTCGCTTAACTTCGGTGATCAATGGGAAGCGGTGTTACTACAGTGGCTACGAAGTAGCACTTATAGGGGACAAAGTTACGTTAAGTAAAGTTACGCCAGAGTTACTGACAAAAAATTTATGTATAGGTTATGTAGGAGTTACGAGTAACAGTAATTGGAGAATTCATCCAAAAAAGGTTTTCATTTCAGGGCAGGAAAACATATAGCAGCAGACTGAACGCATAAATCCGGTTTGTGATTTACACAAATTTTGTAATATGGTCCTCCAACCTTGAGAAAGTTAACACAGCTGGGCAGAATACGATGTTGGTCGTACTTCAGTGGAAGTTTGGAAAGTATAACCAGATCCAGTACGGATAATCAGCCATTGTTTTTAATAAATTTCTGTATAAAAACTGAATCACATTTATTTTCTTATATATAAATTGTACAGTGTTCCATCACAACAAAATCATTTTGTTTTTCGTAATCTATCCACCTGATATGAAAGTATGTATGGGGAGGACGATGCTTTTAGTTCAATTTTATACCTTTGCCTATACCTCTTCAAAAGCAAATTTCTATATCTATACCTACTATACAGTATACATGCTAAAATTTCCCTACCAATATACGTAGACCTGTCAGGCATCAGTTTAAAATAAAACAATAAAAGTATTAGTAAGGCACAAAGTTACGTTAGTTGGATCATTCTCTATAATTAACTACCTTTAGAGAAGTGACACAATATAGAAAGACCAGCCCCAATTTAGGCTCTTTTTTAATTTGCAAAGAATACTTGTGGTAGTTTGATTACTCATGATAACATCTATACATATACCGGTACGTTGCCCATTAGGGTGTCTCAAATATACGAATGGAGGATTTCGAGTCGGGGCGACGCTTGCCCGTATTACACCTTTATAAAGGATTGTTATCACAAAATTTGACAGCTGTAGGAGGATTTTTAGGGGTCACTCAAGTTCGCCACTTCTGTTTCACTTATACAAGATTTTCTTCTCTTTCGCAGGTGATGGTTACTAGAGCAGGAAACCAGTTGTGGTTGCTGGACAAGGCCCCAATTGCAGCGATTGTTTGTCCACGACTTCCATCGAAGGAGCAATGCCTGCTCCTTTACTTCTACCAAGACCAAGAGGGAAGGAAGACCAAATCGGAGAGCATTCGCCTGGTGGTGGAAACCATCTGGCCCATCTGGGAGAAGGCCAACATACAACTACCACCAAGAAGTACGCAGGGGAGAAGCTGGCGAAGTTGATCGATACCTACGACGCACTCAAGAAGAACAGGACAAAGCCGCAAGAGGGTTACCGGTACAAGGAGGGGATGTTCAAGTCGGATTTGGAAGACGTGTTTGACGTGGCTCGCTCCTCCGCGCTATCCTCCTCCAAGGTCCCTCAGGAGGACAAGGATTTTCTCACCTCGCAGAGGGAAGACAGGATGTCGTCAAGTCTTGCGGGGGTGGACCAGAAGACAGCGAAGAAGAAAGCTGTGAAGCGGAAGAGGGATCTTGCAACCACGGCTAGGAAGAGTAAATGGGATGCTGGGGTGACACAGCTCTTGGAGGTAGCGATCTTGGAGGTGGATGGTAGCAGCACTGAAATGAACACGGAAGACGAGGATGATGACGACGAGACGTACCAAGCGCCCAGCACCAGCAAGGCCCAGACTCAAAAGAAAAGGCGAATGAATGCCCTCACGGACCCGAATCTCATCGCTGCTTGGGATCGCGACAACATGTCCGTGAGACAAGCAACGTCGTCCTTTGCAGCAGCAGCTCAGAGTTTGGGTCATGACCTGGTAATCTCGCCAGCAACTGTTCATCGAACACGGAACAAGATCCGAAAGGAGATGGGAGAAGAGTTGACCCGAAAGTTCGAAGCTTCTGGTCCTTTAGTCTTGCACTGGGATGGGAAACTGTTGGAAGATATCGCCAAGGAGAAGAAGGAGGTTGACCGGATTGCTGTTGTGGTGACGGGCGATGGAGTCGAGGAGCTTCTTGGTGTACCCGTTGCGGTGGACGGCACTGGAAAAGAACAGGCTGCAGCCGTACTCCAGGAAGTCCAGGCTTTTGGCATTTCGGAGCAAATCATTGGACTGGGATTCGACACCACAGCTGTGAACGCTGGGATGATCCAAGGTGCTTGCGTTCGTATTGAGCAGGAGTTTGACCGTCCCATGTTGTGGTTGGCTTGCCGTCACCAGGTCTTGGAGATCTTACTCAAGGATGTCTTCGTGCGATGTCTGGGGCCGTCCTCTTCCCCTGACATTCTCCTCTTCAAAAGATTTCAACAGCGGTGGGCCTCCATTGACAAAGGGTCATTCTTGTCCATCGGTGACGAAAGCAATCCCACAACAACTGACAACTGGGCAAATCAAGCGTCTTCCATGAAGAAATACCTGCAGCAGACGCTTTCCCACGGCACACATCCCGGAGAAGACTACCGTGAACTCCTCATCCTTTCCTACCGCTTCCTTGGCGGTCAGGTCCAGGGGTGATTTCGTCAGCCTGGGGCCTATCACCACGCCAGATGGATGGCCAAAGCCATCTATGCCCTCAAGATTTTCATGTTCCGTCACCAACTGGACCTGACAGCCAGGGAAGAAGGAGGACTTCGGCGGCTGTGTTTGTTCATCTCCCTCGCGTACGTGAAGCAGTGGAATGAGGCAATGGTCTCGAATCGAGCTCCACTGAACGACCTAGAGTTCCTTCGCCTGCTCGAGGCCTACCCTGACAAGGAAGTCAGCCACACGGCATCCATGGCCTTGAAAAGGCACCTGTGGTACCTCTCAGAGGATCTCGTGGGGTTTGGTTTCTTTGACGACCGCATTCCAAAGGACACGAAGCTAAAGATGGTCCAACGACTTCAATCCCCCGCCACGAAGAAAGGACTCAAGCGGATCGATCCGAAGAACTTCAATCCACAGCAATCCATCGAGCTCTTCGTCACCCGGAGAACAAAAGAAGTCTTCTTCCGCGCGATCCTTCCAGAATCTGAGTCTCCCACCTTCCTCATGAAAGATCCAGAGGATTGGATCAATGACCAGGATTGGATCACAGCGCAAAAGAGGGTGAAAGCCCTGAAGGTGGTCAATGACGCCGCCGAGCGTGGTATCGCTTTGATGAAAAGATTCAATTCCACCATCACGCGTGATGAGAAGCAGAAGCAATTCGTCCTCAAGGTGGTTCGGGCTCACCAGAAGTTGATCCCCGTCAAGACGAAGGAGAGCTTGAAGAGTAAAATCAAATAGTGTAGGACAGATTGATGATGAAAACAATCCATTTATACGCGCTTATTTCAATTAATGAAAGGTGCATTTCGTTTATTTTCATTTTTGTTCAGAAATAAAGAGAATAAGAGAATGATAGAAATTTCTTTTTTTTCCTAAATAGCTACAAGAAAGTGTTAAACTTGAGTGACCTCTAAATACTGTTCGATTCCCATCATTTTTCGATTTTTAGAACCTCTATGCCTATTGAAATCGGGGCAGCATTCGCGAGCAAGAGAAAATCGAAAAAAAAAAATTCTAGTATTAATGAGACACCCTATAATGCCCATGATATACTGTGTATATAAAGTCGTAGCCAAAAGTATTAGCAATCCCTGATCGAATTTGCCCTCAAAGGAATAAGGAGAAGTAATCAAGAAGTTCGATGAAAATCTAGGCTAAACGGAATCAATGTGAGTCAATAAAGCGTGAAATAATTCTTTCTTTATAGGGATTTGCGCCACTTTTGGCCAAGGGTGGATCTATTATTTCTATCTTAAAAACTTCAAGATTGATTAAAGCGACGTACACGAAAGAAAATTTGACAACCCTTTTTCTTTATCCTGTTTTACGGTGACTTACTCTTTTTTAAACTGATAAATAATAGACGTTTGATGATAGCATTTATGTATTTTACATGAGGGTGCAATGATTAATGGTTCTAATACTTAACATATTTGTATTATTTGCACTATTTACATTAAGAATAATAATGATTACAAAGATCAGTAAACAGGATTGAGATGTTTCAAAAATAAATTTAGGAGATAACTTGTTTGTATTTATATTAGATAATTTGTGGCAAAGTACGTAACAACAGATACACACTGAGGATAGTCTATATATACCAGTATTTTCATTCACTTTATAAAAGAAAATAACTCATCTCTCTCTCTCTCTCTCATATATATATATATATATATATATATATATATATATATATATATATATATACTGTAGCAAAGCAAAGCCGAAAGTGCTTTGAAAGGCTTTTAATAGAGAAGTTTCGCAGAGAGTTCTCGAGATTTGATCTTGACCAATCGACAACTTTCGTTTCAGAGCTCCGACATCAATTACTTAATGTTGAAGGATTAGATTTGGGTTCGCGTACCAAGGCTGAAAGTACGAGTACATTGCTAATAGTCGATTTGCATACATCGGGAAAAAAATTTACTCTTATACACTCGCATATTTTACCCTGAAATATATATAGTAGTATATATATATATATATATATATATATATATATATATATATATATATATACACTCTCTCTCTCTCTCTCTCTATATATATATATATATATATAGAGAGAGAGAGAGAGAGAGAGAGAGAGAGAGAAAAGAGAGTTACAAGGAGTTACAAGGAAAAGTAGTACCTCAAAAGGCCTTGCGGCCCATACCGAGGAGGTACCAATGGCAACGGGTGCCACGGAAAATTTCATACACCCTCAAATAGTGTGCAAGATTTGGTCTGACCTTTTCTTGAACTGATCCACAGAGAAACTGTTCACAACTTCTGAAGGTAACTTGTTTCACGTGTCACAGATCTTATAGGTAGAGTAATTCCCACACACACTAGTGCTAAACCGTTTCAAATCCAACTTCCAACCATTGTTGCGAGTTGAGTTATCATTTAAACTAAACATGCTTCTAAAATAGACATCGTTGAACCCGCGTAAGAGCTTGAAAACCTCGCTGAGTTACGGAGGGGATTAACTTTGTGGCTCTCGCCTGGACTCGCTCCAGCCCCTCAATATCTTTCCTGAGGGTGGGCGACCAGAACTGCATAGCATACTCCAGGTGCGGCCGAACCAGGGAATTGTACAGAGAGAGCACAATCTCCTTGTTCCGAAACTGAAATTGCCTTCTCATATAACCCAACAGCTTCTGGGCTTTCTTTTCCACCTCTACGCACTGTTTTGTAAACTTAAGGTCGCTGCTAATTAGCACACCCAAGTCCTTTTCCAAATCAGTGGCCTCGATATTATTCCCCAACATGGAGTAGTCCGACTTGAGATTGGCGTACCCAGTGTGCATCACCTTGCATTTACCCAAGTCAAACGGCATTTGCCATTTTCGGACCACTCTCCTATCCTATGTAGGTCCGCACGCAGTTGCTCGATCGCTTCGGGCGTCCCAACATTGGCCCCAAGCTTGGTATCATCAGCGAATTTGGCGATCCTACTGACGATGCCACCGTCGATATCATTTATGTAAATGATAAAGAACAGTGGCCCCAAAACGGAACCCTGAGGAACCCCGCTAGTGACCGAGGCCCAACCCGAGCTAGCCCCTTTAATTACAACCCTCTGCCGCCTATTCTTCATCCAGTTTTCAATCCACCTACCTACTTCCCCACTGATACCCAGCGCGCGGTCTTTGGCCATTAGCCGGCGGTGAGGTACCTTATCAAAGGCTTTCTGAAAGTTGAGATAAAGTATATCAATCGCCCTACTCTTATCATACTCACTCAACATGACGTTGAGTGAGTAGGAATCCAAATGGTCAACAATCCTTTCCGCTATTATCCCCTCTAATAATTTACCTACAATCGAAGTGAGACTAATGGGACGATAGTTCCCTGGACTTTCGTGATCCCCTTTCTTGAAGATAGGGGTCACGTTGGCTTCCCTCCAGTCACCAGGCACCTAGCCCGTCTCTAACGATTTGTTGAAGACTGTAGCCAGGTGGGAAGACACCTGGTCGCGCACTTCCCGCAACACTCTGGGGAGGAACTGGTCTGGCCCAGGAGCCTTAAACGCGCTCAGTTTGTCTATTCTATCGGCAACGACTGTCGTGGTACACCGAACACTATCCACGCCAGCACCTTCGTGCCTGACGCCTGTTTCGGGGATGACGCGGGTGTCCTCCCTGGTTAACACTCCTGCAAAGTACTCATTTAGCACATTAGCGATGTCCGCGTCGGAGGCCCGACGCGCGCCGCTTCGGTCCTTTAACGGGCCTATCATGCTTCTAATGGGCTTTCTACTATTAACATAACTGAAGAACTCCTTAGGGTTCCTCTTGCAGAGGCTTGCCACCCGGAGTTCTTCGTTATGTTTAGCCAGCCTAACCTTCGCCTTCACTTCCCCGCACAGGTGGACATACACCTCAGTGTTCGTTCTCATGGGAACGATTGGCCTTCACCCTCCTATACGCAGCTTTCCTATTTCGGATAGCCGAAGCGGGTTTTGAGGGTATGACAGCAGACTACAGCACCATAAACTGGTCCTGGAATGCACTCCACACTCCCTCAACATCGCCGCCAGCCTCTAACCCCATCTCATCTGCGCTATCCTGGAGGCCAACAAAGTCCGCCCGCCGTAGATCGAGCTTACTGCCTCTCGAGTTATTACGCTTCACCCGAGGGACACAGACACAGTTCTAACCTAATCAGACCGTGATCACTCCCGCCCAACGATTCGTCAACGGTGAGGCCAGTGACGAGGTTGTCTTCGGTCGTGAATACTAAGTCTAGAACGCTTTCGCCTCGTGTAGGCCCATTGACCCACTGAGTCAAGAAGTTCTCATCAGTAAAGTTAACTAGCCTCCTCCCTTCGGTATCAGCAGTCCTGTTTTCCCACTTTATGCAGCGACAGTTGAAGTCTCCTAAAACTACACACACCCTGTACCCTAGCAGGCTACGGAGTTCGGTGTACAGTGCTGTATTCTCCTCAAGGAGAAGATGCGGAGGTCTGTACACCAAGATTAACCTATAGTTCGTCCCTCCCGCGTTCAGATCGACGCCAAGCAGCTCCCGTTCCGATCGGAACTGGCAGTCAACCGGACTTAACGTGTCCCTCACGTATATTAGTACCCCTCCCCTCTCCCCACGGGTGCGGTCCTTGTGAAACATTCTATACCCGGGAATCTCGAACTCCCCAACGTAGTCCCTACCATCAGTATGAATCCAGAACTCGGTGATGGCAACGATATCCTGGTATTCTGATGCTAAGAGCGCCCGTAGCTCGCAAAACGTATTCCTTATCGACCTAGCATTAAAAAGCACTGCACGGAGGGAGCCTTCCCTATTCTGACCGCCCCTAGTATGACCCGTTTCCCGAACAGCTAGGGCTGTCGGGAGTTGAAGAGCCCCTCACCAACGAGGGGGAAACTTCCGCAGGAGGCTGAGCCCCTCCAACGGGGAAGGAGGGTCACTCACCTGCACATGGACGCATCCTTCAGTTGAAGGTACGTCCGCCAACGGCTCAACATCATTTACCCCCGGTGGGGACCCATCATCAATCCCCGGGCTTGACCTCACCATACGGTATAGGTGCCGGTCAAGCAGCGCGCCTAGCACACCTTTACCCTTGACATTGAGGTGGACATCATCCCTCTGGTACAGGTCCCACCTACCCGAAAACGCGTCGAACGGGTCAACAAACCTCACGCTCAGTGGGACGCACAAGTCTTGCACCCTCTCGTTGATGCCAATGACCTTACTGAGCGCGTGTTCACTGGCATTCATCTGCGGTAAAATACCCATCAACATTCCCCTGTCTGTCTTAAGTTTTATATCATCCGGTGATGATCCCTTTGGTCGAACCTACCCTACCGCCTTTGAGGAACAGGTCGTTGCCACCAGCGTGAACAACTATCGCAGTCCTCCGACTAGCCACGCGCAGCTTCTCTAACTCCTTCCTTAAGTGCGCCGTTCCCCGACCAGGTAAGCACCTTACCTTCCTCCTGTCCCGGTTTGCAGAAGCAAAATACTTCTCCTGGCCCCTGATCTGCGAGATCCCAATCAAAACAGTCTTCCTCCTTCGCGCACAAGAGACTAAAGCGGTTGGAGGTCCTGACAGCGGCAACCGGGGTCTCAGGTTTCGGCTTCGCAGCCTTCTTGCCCAATACCTTTCGATACCCGTCGCCACCCATAGACTCAGCTTCACTTACACCACTCGACCCACCCCGACCGGCAGCTACATCCTTCGGTTTCTTTGGGCCATCAGTAGGCACCTTCCCACCCTTTTTCTTTATCGGCCCCTTCCCACCCTTCTCTATCGGCCCCTTCTTTGCGCCCTCCCTTCCCCCCACTTTGCGCCGCGGTTCCATGCATTCCACGTGGGTCGCTGGCGATTCGTGACACTGATTTGGTACCCTGGACCCCGGTTGCACCTCTACCCTTTCTCCGCGGTCTCGAGCTCTGTCCAGTCCGCCGCTGGACCGCCTTTCCAGGGCGGCTATCCTATCAATGAGCTCCGGGGTGGAGGGCGCAGCCGCGTCAGTGACCGCCGCGCCTCCAACAGGCGATCTGGACGACTCGAGCCGCCGGACCCTCTCCTCTAGCTTCTCGTAAAACTGCATGAGTTCGCAAAACCGGCACATGCTGGAGTGGTTGATCTTCTCGAAGCAAGCTTCTTTGAAGTTCGTCACCCACTGGTTTACTCTACACCTCGCACACTCGGCTTTCAGTTTCTGTGGTCCAGTCATTGTAACTTATTTTTGTTGTAACTCCGAATACACTGAATAAGATAAAGCGTTCTAGCAATGAAAACTTTCGAAAACGTTCTGACCAGTACATAAAAAAAGGAGGGGATAGTGAATTATTCCCGCGCAAGCGCATCCGCCTACCTGCAAGTGACGTTCATCCCATTCAGAAGACTACACCTCTCACTGCTGCCGCACCGACCAAAGGTCTCCCCAGGGCCGGACAGTCCCAAACGTGTCGCAGCTACCAACTGACAAACACTCGCGACGCAGGCATCACGGATTTCCCGCCAGGAGCGACAGCAAGATGCAGCTCCTTACTAAATCTTACTAGTCACTCACAAACGGCCAGACTCTTAGAATAGAATCCAGAGAGAGAGAGAGAGAGAGAGAGAGAGAGAGAGAGTTTGCTTATACCTCGTGTGGAATGGACGTGTTGTGTCTCTTTCTGTATTTGTATTAACATCCGGATAAGAAGGGAATAAACTCGGCGGTTTATTCTGTTTACACCCGAAAGTGTATAAAGTATCAATGAATCCGTGCATATAAGTTATAAAGTGAAATTCACTAAAATTAAGAAAGTGCAATACAGTTTACATAAATTATCATTAGTTTAACGTATATATTTAGATCGTAATACGGTTGTCATTCGAGAAAAGTTTGAAACAAAGCAGGAAAACGGTCATAAAACGCAAAGGTCATAAACCCCCATGACCATCGAAAGGAAAGAAAAGAAAAAGGAAGAAAAAAAAAAAATTGTGTATATTTCTTTTAACGCTAATTAATGAATAGCATGACCATGGGTCCAAATTCTCACTTAATCTGCAATTTGTGTGATCTAGAAACAACTGAAAATGCAGCAATCAGATGTGATTTCTGTCAAAAACTTCTGTATGAATTGGAATAGTAGGAAAATATCCCTCATCTCGAACGCTAAACAGATCGCGGGATCGCAAAGGAATTTACAGTCTATGTACATTGTACATTGTACATAGACTGTAAATTCCTTTGCGGTATTTAAAGAAATGGAGAAAGCGAATTCGAGTGTTTCAGGAAAGAGGGAATAATGGGGAAACAAGAGTCCCGAAATGCCCCAATGCAGCAACGGGTGGATGAGACATAAACGAATAAAAATATAACACGGAATGAAGACATAAAAGAAAGGAAAGAGATGAGTAAAATTTGCGATGTAATAAAACTGCCCAACGAGGAAAATGATAAAAAGATAAAAACGAAAAACGTAGGAAATAAATAGCCGAAGAAAAATAGTGATAATATCAAAATTAAAAACAGAAAAAAATCAGATAACAAGAAATAGAAGCGTAGAAAATACCGTCTGTAAATACTACGCAAAAGGGTACTGCAGATATCGGGATGGGCAATACATCTATGCACATCCCACGTTATGTAACACACATTACAGAAGAGGATATTGCAAATTTGAAAAAAAGTGCAAGTTCCACCATCTTACTGTCTGCAACACCTATGCAAGATATGGGAGGTGAAAATACGAACAAAAGTGCCGCTACCACCACCCGAAAAGGAACCCGACAGGTGAGCAGACGAAACTAGCAACAAAGAAGGCAACCATTTTTTTAGATGTAGCCCACACAATTCAACTACTGAATACCATCCAGCAAATACAAAGCCAACTGACAAAGACAGGGATCCGAGAGCCGGACAGAAAGCATACAGAGAGACATTACATGCGATATCGGGACAACGGGTAACGCAGTGGCGGATCTAGCTAGGTGCAGGTGGTGCAGTGCACCGGGGCCCGGACCTTTGGGGGGCCAGGTTGGTTGATATTTGATAACACCTTGGCAAGGAAAAATAATAATTTTCAAGTATTTCATATAAAAATTAGATCTAAATGTGCATGAAAATATAAGTCCTTTAAACTTGTTTAATGTATTTAAATGCATTTATAAACATGGTTATTCTTTCGACTACGGGCCCCTTTCTGGTAAAACTGTATACTATATATGTTAAATACATAATTGGTCACCTGAAATGATGCCTGAAATAGATAAAAATAAAAATTAGAATTCAAAATGCTGAAACCATCACATTATTCTACTATCTGGTATACTACTGTAGTATATTACTGTATATACTATACTACACTGTGACACCACTTATTTCTGATCGCACGTCGACGCACGAAACGAAACGTTACAAAACGTTGATAATTATCATCATAGTACTATTATACGTTAGCAACAGCCTTGAGGTGAATTAGAATAGATAGAAAGCACAAATTGATTGGAACCAGTTTTAAGGGCCACCTTGAGTGGATCAAAAGGTTTTTGTGGTTCATATGTATAAACTAAACTAAAATCTAAATTTTGTGGGGCCCATAAATAATTTTTGCACCGGGGCGTGACACTCTTGCTCCGCCACTGGGGTAACGAAACAGATAAAGAGAGGAAAATTCTCGGAGGATCACAAGGCAACGAAACTAGCACCATCATTGGAAAACGAATCGGAACGACATGTATGTGAAAACGATAGGGAAAAATAAAAATAATCCTAGCTAACATTCAGGGCCTTAAATCAAACCATTCCCCAGACAAAGCTTTATACCTGAAAGGACTCACGCAAGAAACCGGAGCAGACTTTGCATGCCTCAGGGAAACCCATCTAAAGGACTACCAGGCGAACTGTAAAAACTGTGAGTTCTGTGTTGACAAAAAAGAAATACAAATTGACAACTATAACATCCTCCGAGCCGACAGAACAGTAAGACGTAAAGGAGGATGTGCTATTTACACACGCGAAGGACATATGGCAGAAATGTCTATAAGTACTTCATACAGCTGCGTAGAATGTTTAGCAGCAAAAGTTGAAAAATTAAATATGGTACTAATTGTAATGTACAGAACCCGAACACGCCAACTTCAAACTTCTCAGATTCCATTACAGAGGTAAGAAACTGGGTAAAAGATCTACATTCTCCAACTCCAAATATTTTTCTCTGTGGTGATTTTAATTTTCCATTCATGAAATATAAAAGGATAGGAAAAAACATATGTATACACCAAGACAAGGGGTGCACACGGGAAGACCAGGCGCAGGTAAAAATGCCACTAGCTCTAGCTGATGAATCTATGTTAACACAAGAAATAACAGATCTGTTATTCACAAACAACAACCTTATTGATAATGAGAAATATCCTCAACCATAATATCTGATCAGAACATTGAAATAACCAATATAAAAGCAACAGGAAAGGAAAAACACACTATGGAAAGAAGCAAATTCGAAATTTTTAATTTTCACTCCAAAGCTATAAACTGGGAAGGTGTTGCATCCAGCATGAAAGTAATAGATTGGAAACCCATCTTCAAGGCCAAGGCAACGGAAGAGATGCTAATGACCTTAGAGGAGAAGAAGCTGGAAATTGTGGAAACACATATCCTAAAAATACAACAAAGAGGAAAGAGAAGCAGGTTCGAGAGACAAAAGAGGTCATTGTTCTGAAAGAGAAAAGAGTGACTGCAAAATCAAGTAACTGTGAAGATAACATCAGAAAAATATTAAATGATAAACTGCAGAGTATCGATTACGTCATACAGGCTCTAATTGAGAACCATACAGAAAGAGAAGACGACGTTATAGAAGCGATAAAGGTTAACTCAAAGTACTTCTATAATTTTGCACTGATCCACAGTGAAAAATGAAGACAGTGCTTTATCTGATGATCTAACAGAAGTATCTGAAATATTAAGAGCTCAGTACGAATCATCTTTCAGTATCCCAAAAACTGACAAACTGATATGCGATAGAAACGCTTTCTTTGAAGAACTACAAGAAGACAGTATAACGGATTTCGACTTTACGACATGAGATATTACACAAGCTAAAGGGAAACTAAAACCACGCTCAGCGGCAGAACCGGACAAATGGAATGCCACACTGATCAAAAACTGCAAGAATGCAATCGCTGAGCCCCTATATTGGAAATGGAGATGATCACTAGACACGGGAAAAATACCTGGCATCCTGAAGAGAGCGAGCATACAGTAGTCCCAATATATAAAGGAGGAGATCGATCCGAGGCCAAAAACTATAGGCCAGTGTCACTTACATCTCATCTCACTAAAATATTTGAAAGAATAGTTAGACAGAAAATTTATGACTTTTTGGAAACTCGGAAAATATTAAATGATAACCAACATGGATTTCGGTCAGGCAGATCATGCCTATCACGACTAATGGAACACTACAACATTATTGATGCACTTGAAAGTAATGAAAACTATCATGTAATACACACAGACTTTGCCAAAACGTTCGACAACTGTGACCATGGAATCATAATACATAAACTGAAATATATGGGAATAACAGGAAAAGTAGGGAAATAGATATATAATTTCCTTCGTGAGCGGCGGCAAGTCGTTACAGTACAAGGAATATCTTCATCAGAATCAGAGGTCCTCAGTTCAGTACCACAAGGAACAGTATTAGCTCCCCTACTCTTCATAATCATGCTAACTAACATAGATGAGGACGTTACCAGATACAGCACAGTAACACCCTTTGCGATGACACAAAGATCATTAGAAAAATAAGAAACCCAGAGGATATAGGATTTCTACAAACAGACATTAACAGAATCTACAGGCGGACGGAAGACAACAATATGAAGTTTAACACTGAAAAATAACTGGGCAGATACTAAGAACCTTTAAACGAAAGGATAGGAATATAATGAGTCCTCTAGTGAAAACACTGATCATGTCCACGTTGGAATACTGCTCGGTCCTAACATTCCCATATAAAAAAGAAGACATTAGACAGCTAGAAGGGATTCAGAGAAACTTCACAGCCAAGATCAAGGGGTGCAAAGAACTAAATTACTGGGAAAGGTTACGCGAATTAAGCCTATATTCACTGGAAATGAGAAGAGAGAGATACACCATTATTTACACTTGGAAAATAATGGAGAAGCTAGCCCCTAATCTTACTCTGAACCCTATAACTCCCCAAACAACAGTTAAAGTAGAAAAGGAAGACTGTGTCTATCCCCAAAATAAAGGCTAGACAGGGAACATCCTTAACTCTGAATGAAAATAGTTTTGTTGTGAGAGGACCAAGACTGTTTAATCAGCTGCCCAAAGAACTAAGGAACACGAGTGGTGTTGCGGTGGACATCTTCAAAAGAAGATTAGACCCCTGGCTCAGAACAGTCCCTGATGAGCCGGGCGTACCTGGCTATGTGAGGTGGAGAGTACAAGAAACCAACTCTTTACTTCACCAGGCCAACTCGAGAGGAGGGGCGACAAACTTGACCTTCGTGAAGTGAGAAATCATCGCACGGAACATTTGAAAGGTTGAAAGAAAAGTACTGTGTGTGTATATGTATATACAGACAGTATAGATAGATAGATAGATAGATAGATAGATAGATAGATAGATAGATAAAGAGAGAGAGAGAGAGAGAAAGTGGGCTTGTGGATTGGAGAAAACCTATAATATGCTTACAAATGCCAGTGTAAATCGAGTAGTGACTTTGGCCGATACATTGACCATAGTCGTTTTGGAGGGCTTTCTTTGCTCTTGTCAGAATATTCTCACTTTAATGAATGCACGTCCATTGGTCACACATGAGTGATTTAGCAGTGATTTAGCATGCTGGAGTGACTGACATATCTCCCAATCGTGTCTAGTGA
Source organism: Bathynomus jamesi (assembly GCA_023014485.1). Taxonomy (NCBI): domain Eukaryota; kingdom Metazoa; phylum Arthropoda; class Malacostraca; order Isopoda; family Cirolanidae; genus Bathynomus; species Bathynomus jamesi. The sequence continues at coordinate 268,855 of JAJOZX010004440.1, read as the reverse complement.
ATGTTTTCATCAAACATATATATATATATATATATATAATATATATATATATATATATATATATATATATATATATATTATGGTGGTAATATAATTTATCATGACTCGAACATACCTCTATCCTTCTCCTTTCGACCCCCAGCTAACCCAAAACAATGATTTTTCACTCATCACGATTTCTCGTTTGGAGATGGTATTATTGTCCCTCATTTATGCCTCATAAACAGAAAAGAATGTATTATTTGTTTGAGAAAATGCTTAAATCCATTTTTAGACAGTGTTTTATATTAAACAGTTTGTTGCGAATTCGAAATTTGGAGATCGGATGAAAGGAAGACATTGTTTTACCTTTAAAAGTTTATAAAATGTGTTTCTTAGGCAACAATTAATTAGAGCATTGTACGGAAATTTACAAAGAAGAGAAGTATAATAAAACTGAGTGAATATCCAAAGAAAAAATGAACAACTCAGGAAAAGATGTAAACGGAACAATTCAGTAAATTACAACCGCACGCAGGAAGCTCCATACCAGATAAAACAGCTTTCGGAAGGGTTCGTTGACATGCACTTCTGTACGTACATTACTTTTGTGTCTCTAGTATATACAGCGGAAAATAAATTTGGAAATCTTTTATAATGAAAACATTTATATATCATTCATTCTCGCGAATACTGTTCTTTCCTACAGGCTCATACTCGCCCCCTCAGAATGTACAGATAATACTGAACCTACGAATCATTGTCACTAAGTAGTCATTAATTTTAATGCATAGGAAAAGGTACTGTAAATATTATAAATGAAATATTATTTTTCGAAAAGACTTACTTTACAATTTCTTGGATTAATTTTTGGATCATGTCAAGAATAGCGAACCCAATTTTACCATGTCAAGAATAGCGAACCCAAAAATTCCCTTGTCAAGAATAGCGAACCCAAAAGTTTCTCTTATGTTACAACTAGCCTAAGACCCGCCTTTCGTGCGGGTCGCGGGTAGCAAAAATTAACCAAACTATCACGACTTAACCTAACCAATCGTCAAGGGCGTACAATTAACCTAAAAAAATAAATAAAAAACAAATTTTTTTTTATTTATTTATTTTTATATATTAAGAGAAGAGGATTCTTTATACTGTACGGCATTGACGATTGGTTAGGTTAAGTCGTGCTAGTTTGGTTAAATAAAAAAAGACTAATATAAAAGCATTTAATACGTCCTTAACTAATTACTTAAAATTGGGAAACATAAACCTACCGTCTGAAGTTATGAAAACGTCCTTGAGGACTTCCCATGTCAAGAATAGCGAACCCAATTTTACCATGTCAAGAACAGCGAACCCAAAAATTCCCTTGTCAAGAATAGCGAACCCTGCAGGTGTTGGGTTCGCTATTCTTGACATGATCCTAATTTTTTTATGCAGCAAGCAGGGTGCAAAGGCAAATACCAGCACCCATTCCCCCCCCCCACACAATAGAAGAAGAAGAGAGCCAAAATCAAGGTCCAGCGTTCTCGAGATGCCTGTACACTCTGCGTTTGAAAGATTGGAGGTCATAGAAATGGAGAAAGATGCATTGAAGAAGATTGTTCCAGAGTTGACCGGGTGAGGAGATGAAAGATTGAAAATACCGATTAACTTTTGAGTTAGAGAGTTGGACAGAAAAGTAATGAGAATGTGTTGAAAGTTTGGTACTGCGTGCTCTTCTTAAAAGAGGAGACATGCACTTAGAAAGTTCAGAAGAGTAATTTCCATTATAATAGCGACAGTAAAGAGAGAGTGGGACAACATTCGGCGAAGAGGAAGGGATTGAAGTCGGTATAACACACTAACCTCTTAGAAGCTGGTTTTGAAAGAGAGTATATGTGATCTCTCCAGGAAAGACATGCTGGTATTTGCCCTTTCCAGGAAAGATCACGAGAAAAGGAAACACCAAGAATGTTAAGAGAAGAGAAAGGATTGAGTTGTGTATTAAAGGTAAGGGGATAGTAGTGTGGAAGATTGTGACGAGTAGACAGATGAAGGAGCTGAGGTTTTGAGGCATTAAAAGCCATTAGGTTTTCTCTGCCCCAATTAGAGCTAGCAGAAAGATCAGAGGTCAGGGGTTCCTTAGCCATCTTACGTGAATCATCGAGTGACTGTTGAGGGGCACTTTGTGAAGTGGGTGGAGAAGTGAAGAGTAGAATCATGGCATAAGTGTTGATAGGACAGGTAGTGCGACTTAATAGACCATCGACAAATAAAAAGAAAAGAGTAGGTGACAGGACAGAACCCTGAAGAACTTTAGAAGAAGAACAGTGACCACCTACAACCGCAGCTATAGATCGGCCAGAAAGGAAATCAGAGATGAAGGGACAGATAGAAGGATAGAAACCGAAGGGGAGCAGTTTGGAAATTAAAGAGTTGTGCCAGCCTCTTTCAAAAGCTTTTGATATAGCTAGCGCAATAGCAAAGGTTTAACCGAAATCCGAAAGGAGGATGACCAAGAGTCAGAGAGATATGCAAGAAGATCGCCATTAGAGCGTCCCATGGGGAACCCATACTGCCGATCTGAAAGAAGATTATGAGAAGAGAGGTGTTTAAGAATTTTCATATGAAGGATAGATTCAAAAACTTTAGAAAGGCAAGAAATCAAAGCAATTGGGCGATAGTTGGGGGGTTGAGAGCGGTCACCCTTCTTTGGGACAGGCTGAATGAAAGCGAACTTCTAGCAGGAAGGAAGACTACCAGATGGAAGGCAAAGATGAAAGAGTTTGCGCAGGCAGGGTGACAGCACAGAAGCACAGTTCTTGAGAACAACAGGAGGGACACCATCATGACTGTACTCCTTCCTGGAGTTAAGCCCAGATTGGGTAGAAAAAACATCATTGAAGAAGATTCTAATTTCAGACATAATTAAGTTGGAGGGAGGGAGGAGATGGAGGAAGTAACAGCACCGGAATCGTCCAGGGAATTGAAGGCGAGAGTTTGAGCGAAGAGAGCAGCTTTGTCAGGAGAAGAGACGGCAGCTGAGGCGTCCGGATGGAAAAAAGGAGGGAGAGAAGAGGAAGTAAAGTTGTTGGAGAGATCCTTAGCTAGATGCCAGAAAGAGCGAGAAGAATTAGAATCGGATAGGTTTTCACATTTTTGTCCGATGAAGCAATTTTTGGCGAGTCGAAGAACAGATTTTGCACGATTGCGGGTAGAAATACAAGTTAAGTGAGAGTAAGGAGTTGGCTGGCGATGGTACCTTCTGAAAGCCTCCTCTCTGTTGCGGATAGCTTTAGAACAAACAAAGTTAAACCAAAGTTTAATTAATAATGAAAGACGAACATCCATAAGCAATTACGCTGCAGCAAGGAACTTTCCTTCTGAAGAGTCACATAAACCCATATATATATATATATATATATATATTTTTTTTTTTAACTGCAAACAACACAGTATAATTAATGTAAAGAACGACGCTTGTGTAGAAGAACGTTCCGCATAAGATGAGGAGGGAGAACGAACAAATGAAAAATGAGGTAACCACCCTGGAATCGAACCCGGGATCTTCCGATTGCCGGTCAGATATGCTATCCACTACACCATGGGCCTCGATTAATCAGAAGTCGTAATTCTCCTACATACGAGCAGAAACCAATGCCCTGAGGGGGCACCTTCGCATGCCGTACACATATATTGTTCGTTCTCTCTCCTCATCTTCTGCGGAACGTTCTTCTACACAAGCGTCGTTCTTTACATTAATTATACTGTGTGTTGTTTGCAGTTAAAATGTATATATGTGTACGGCATGCGAAGGTGCCCCCTCAGGGCATTGGTTTCTGCTCGTATGTAGGAGAATTACGACTTCTGGTTAATCGAGGCCCATGGTGTAGTGGATAGCATATCTGACCGGCAATCGGAAGATCCCGGGTTCGATTCCCGGGTGGTTACCTCATTTTTCATTTGTTCGTTCTCCCTCCTCATCTTGTGCGGAACGTTCTTGTACACAAGCGTCGTTCTTTATATAATATATATATATATATCAGTGGCGACTCGTGGTATAAATGTATTGGGGTGCGATTTCATAAAATTTATAATTTTTAGAATTCTAGTACATAAACAATCACATGGTGCTTCCGTACGGTACTTATATGTCAAAAGAAGCCATAAATTTGTATTAAAAAAATATTTTAATAAAATATAAAAATAATTGTTGAATAAATTTGACTATAATAAATTTGACTATAATAAATTTGACTATAATAATGTACCACTGTACGACAACACGGACTCACAATAGGCTAGTGCGAATCCAACTGCCGCTCACAAGAGTACTGTACTTGTATTAACATATGCGGCTATGCCAGACGTACAATTCTAGTTAATTACAAATAAGTAATAATTTTAATAAAATACATATAAATGGCTTATATCATTATTACTGAAGTAACTATTAGTAAAAATAAAGTTATTATAAAAAAAATTCGCGATTGTACTTATATTTTCATTACAACAGTAAAATATAATTTATATTTACTTGAGCGAAAAATATATCGCTCCATTTGGCTGCAATATTATTTTGTACCGCTGTTTGAAGCTATGCTATAAGTTTAGAATATTATGTACTACAGTATATGAAGGCTTACTCAAAATGCCTCATGAATCATGATATGCCACATGAATTTTTAAAATATATTTCAAGAATATTTATTTTAATATCTTAAAATTAATATATTTTTTATCTGTTAAATTAATATTTATCGTTTCAAGCAAGGGGGAGCGACCGCTCCATCGCTCCTATACGCCAGTCGCCACTGATATATATATATATATATATATATATATATATATGAGCTGAATGATTTCTCAGGTGGAACTTGCAGAATCCTGAGGTAAATAAGGAAAAGCACTCCGAGTTCACAGATGAACATTTAATCATTTAATAAGCAGAACTTTCTGTATTCACAGATTATTAATATGCTCGAGGCTAAAATATGGAGCACGGGAAAATTGAAGATGTTCCGTAATGTATCAGTAATGATGGAGTCTGTGAATATTAAAAACTTTCTTTATTATGACCAAGCGAACGAAGGTACAATTTTCGAAAAATGTTAGCCTACAAACCTAAAATTTTAAAAAAGTATAAACAAAGACTCATCAATGAACATTTGGTTTTATTTTTAAATTTTTTTTACTATCAAAGTGAATAAAATATCTGAACAAAAAAACAACATTACTTTCATAACCACAACCATGCAATATATCATTCCTATGTTCGAACGGTTATGTATGTTGTCATTGTTGTGCCATTAGAATTTCGTTCAAAGAATCGAATGTCCCTTAATTTCATTCCCTCAAAGTACAAACAAAACAATCAGCTGTTTAGAGTGTTTTATATTTTAGCGGAATTATTCCTATTTATTCCTTTTCCCAATTGTAATAGAAACCATAGTAATTAATCTCAACCTCATTTGCCCAGTTATAAATCTCATCAGATTATGCATACCCATTGAATGTGGCATGGTTTAAACCTTTGTTTATAATTCCTTACTCATTTACTTAGTTTATTCCCCAATGCACCTAATTCATTAATTATTGCTGAATATACTCGTAAGTGCATATATTTAATTAATAGTTTCACTCACTCTTGTACCAGGGCTGTAAGCCTTTCATTACCATGTCCCTCTAATTCATTTCCTCTTATTTCTCCCTCTAATTACTTATACTACATCCGAATTAAATAACTATAACGTATTAATTATGAATTAATGTATATTGTATAACTGGATAGGCTATGACGTCATAAAGTAAATTAATTCCTCTCGCATTTGTCATACCTTGAGTACTAAATCTTCAAACTGACATCTTTAGTATTCAATGAATGATAACGTCCTCATAGTTTATTATATATAAGTCATTATTTATATGGTGTATCTTGTTTAATGCGTACCGTATAAATGTTGTCGGCCATGTTCATTCATACATTGCTGTTCCTTCTTCAATAGATTGACATTAAGTTAGTACTCTTCTCTTTACCGTCATTTTTTATTAATTTTAGCCACAACGTAAATTACTCTTCACAGCATTTTTAATTATTTCCGAATTTATTTATTCATTTATTTAATCATTCATCTACCTATTACCTACCTATGCGCTATCAACTTATCGGTCCATGTCTACTTGTGTCCCTCTATATTACGTACATAACCCATTGTGTGGCGCGTGTGAACTTTATGCATTCGTGCATGTCTATTGTTCATGATTACGTACACTGCACTTACATATAGTTACGTTCATGTGTAAAACTATTGCATCAGCGGCCAGTTCTTCTGCCTTTTTAACACTGGACTGCTTACGCGTTTCGCGTCAAAACTTTATCCTACCCTTGGGTCACTTCTTACGCGAAACGCGTCAAGTTGATCTGTGCCTCGTCACAACTGACACACTACATGCGTCAAGACGACAATACTCACAGAAATTTTGCATTTACTCTTGTCCAGATCAACTTGACGCGTTTTGCGTAAGAAGTGACGCAAGGGTAGGATAGAGTTTTAACGCAACACGCGTAAGTAGTCCACTGTGTTAAGACGCCGACACGAGTGTTCGTATTCCGATGACGTCGTCAAAAGCGAGCTTCAGCGTTTGAAACCTTCTCTTCCTTTGCTTGTAACTCATAACATTATTATGTGGGTTATGCTGTATGTATGATGTCCATATTTGTTATGTATTATGCACCTAATCCATCTTTCCATATACGTCCCTGACTACTGAATTAAATTCTAAAATTATCTATAGTTAATTTATAGTTAATTATAAACATATAGCATAATTATTAATTCCCTTTAAATTATAGGACAACGGATAACTCTCCTGCATTATTATATAAATTAGTGTCGTGTAATGGTATTTTTTAATAAAGAAGATAATAATGTCTAATAAGAATTTAATGTATTGTTTATAAAAATCTAATGTTTTGTTTAATAAAGACGATAATAATGTTTAATAAGAAATTTAATGAGGTTTTGTACGTAAATAAAAATTTAATAATGTTTTGTATGAAATTAAGAACATAAAATACTAGCTGGCAACACCCAACATGTACCCAGGCTGGAGGCTGAAATGACCCAAATCAGTCCTCGGACGGGGTGTGTCCTAGTTAGGTGGTTTTTGTTATTAGTATGGTATCGTGAATTTAAAATATTTAATTTTCTCTCTCTCCGCGATAAAAGGTTAACGATGGATCCGCACTCGCTTTACCCCGTTTGTTCAATTGTTTTGGCGTAAATAAAAAGTCAGGAAATAGTAATAATAGTGTGTAATTATCCCCGGTTCCTTTGCTGTTCAAAATTTTAATGGAGGGCCTCACTATCCGGCTACCCGTCTGCCCGCGTCCGTATAAAGACACAAAGAGAAAACGAGTGATAATAGTAAGAAAAGGCGAATAATGAAAAGAAAGCGAAGAGTAGAACAAAAGGCGTTTAAAAAATCACTACATTATGTAAATTGTGTAGATAACTTCTACTGCGATCTTAGGGTCATCATCCACGAAGACAAGGGTCTGTGTAACCTTGAAGAGGTACAGCAGCTAACGTTGACAGAGTATCCTGCTTGGGTTTGATGATGACGGACCTGTAACCTTTTTGGAAGCTATAGGTGCCCTGATGATACTAATTAGCAGACCTGAAGCAATCAGACAGGCTTAGCGAGCCGATGATGGATTGCAATCACTCAAGAAACTCAGGTGGAGCCTCGGAACAGATGGACCCTTGATAGACCTGCATAACAACGTTTCGTGAGGTTCTCCCACTGACAGGACCTCGGGCCTACCAGGAAATTGGTGAGAAGAAGTGTAGATAACTTAAGTATGAAATATGTCATTAACAATGTCACGTGTAGTTAACTAATTGACTGTAATTTATTGGAACAGTAATTAACTGTAATAACTCAATTCGAATTAATCAGTAATTATAATTGCAATTATAGTGTACAAAATTTAAAATGTACTTAACAATGTACTTAGGTTGTACGCAATGTACATCTCGACATTATGTTGCCACCCAAGAATGTATACTTTGCAAAATTATTATCTTTTATTTATTTTGGAATCTTTCAAAATCCTGTTGTCTGTTTAAATTGTGTTTACCATCAAGAATTCCTTACGTCTCCAGTTAAACGGGGAAACTTAACCTTCAACATCACTTCCCCCCAAATTTAGACTTAATTATTTCTTTGTAGCAATTCGGCAGCTGAGCCGTCAGAATGGAAAAGAGGAGGGAGAGAAGAGGAAGCAAAGTTGTTGGAGAGGTTCTTAACTAGATGCCAGAAAAGGCAAGAAGAATTAGAACTGGATAGGGTTTTACATTTTTGTCCGCTGAAGAAACTTTTGGCCAGTCAAAGAACAGATTTTGCAAGAAATCCAGGCAGAAATATAAGCTGAGTGAGAGTCAGGAGTTGAATGGCGACGGTACCTTCTTAAAGTCTCCTCTCTGTTGCGAATAGCATTAGAACAAGCCAACAAGTAAAGTTAAACCAAGTTTTTTTTGGCATAAGTAGTAGGAATAGAATATGGAATGTACGCCTCTATGCTCGAGAGAATTTCCTTCGTGATGCGCTCAACACACTCGGAGGGGCCCATGCCACAGAAGCAGTAATCTTTCCATGGGAAAACACAGAAGTAATGCTGAAGGGCCTCCCAATCAGCGGCGCCAACGTGCCAAGGCGCCTCCTCTTGGGAGGATCGAAAGGTCGAACTGGAACGATAGGACAGGAAACATATAAGATAGTGGTGGGATGAGCACAACGGATAAAAAAAATTGACAGAGTAAGAAGAAGGATGAGAGGTGAGAAATAAATCCAGAATGTTAGGCCTATCTTCAAGGCTATTGGGGATACGAGTAAGGTGCTGTACAATCTACTCTACTCAAGGTTATGTAAGATATAAAAGTTGTAAGCTAGTTCAACAGGGATGTTAGTGAAATTGGGGGTAAGCCAGAGGGGGTGGTGAACACTGAAATCACCAAATATAGAGATTTCAGCAAAAGTAGAGTGGGATAGAATGTATTCCACTTTGGAAGTGAGGTAGTTCAAGAATTTTGAGTAGTCAGTAGAATTAGGAGAAATGTAGAGAGCGCAGATGTATTTAGTTTGAGATTCGCATGGAAGCCGTAGTCAGAAGGTATAGAATTAGAAAGATTCAAGTTCCAGAATGCGAGAACAAGTTAGGTCATTAGGTACAGTTGCGCTCATTATTCTTAGGACAATCTTGAGAACGGAGAGTGACACCTAGCATATATTTGTTGTGTGTACTACAAACGGTTGTAACATTTTATGAATGAATGTTTAGTGAGTGAGCGTTGATTGGTTGGTTGACTTATTGCCAAGTGTCTTTAGAACATAATTATTTCCATTCATCACTCTGGTTTACATATTACTAAGGAAACATAAATAATTAAATATAAATTCAAGAAGGGGATATATATCAACAAGGGGGATGTCAATGAAGTTTTATACATCGTTCAGGATGACAGGCTTGCCAATAATGAACACTGTCATCACGTCCTGAAGAGTTTTTTTTTTAGTTTTTACAAGACCATCCTTTTTCACTTCATTGACATCCCCCTTGTTAATATATACCCCCCTTCTTGAATTTATATTTAATTATTCATTTATGTTTCCTTAGTAATATGTAAACCAGAGTGATGAGTGGAAATAATTAAGTTCTAAAGACATTTGGCAATGAGTCAACCAACCAATCAGCGCTCACTCACTGAACACCAGATTCATTCATAAAATGTTACAATCGTTTGTAGTACACACAACAAATATATGCCAGTCGCTATCTGTTCTCAAGAGTGTCCTAAGAATAATGAGCGCAACTGTACAATTAGGGTGGATCGATTTTACATTTTTTTCGATTTCCATATTCTAATAGAGACAAAAACTTGCGCATGCATGAGAAAATAGCCTCTGCAAAATCTTAGCTTAATAGGTAATCATCTTCTGCCCCCGGCAGAGCGATGAAAATCATATTTTAGTAGTCAAAAACGTATTTTTAAACCCTAGCCTAGAGTCATAAAATTTTGCGTGTGTTATTTCATGCCTAAGCAACGATATAAATGCTATGGGAAATATATAAATGCATTATTTAAGACAAAGAGCCGATCTGAAAATATGTATAATATACATATTTTCAGATCGGCTCTTTGTCTTAAATAATGCATTTATATATTTCCCATAGCATTTATATCGTTGCTTAGGCATGAAATAACACACACGCAAAATTTTATGACTCTAGGCTCGGGTTTAAAAATACGTTTTTGACTACTAAAATATGATTTTCATCGCTCTGCCGGGGGCAGAAGATGATTACCTATTAAGCTAAGATTTTGCAGAGGCTATTTTCTCATGCATGCGCAAGTTTTTTTCTCTATTAGAATATGGAAATCGAAAAAAATGTAAAATCGATCCACCCTACAGTGTACATGCATGTACATCCATGAATACGCACCCGCATACATATATACACACATGGTCACTGTACGTTAAGAGAAATAGGATGGTAATGCCTCCATATATTTACATAGCAAAGAACTGCTATTAACAATCAAATTTTATGCTTTATTGGCAGAATGGAGTTGTATGGTAGATCTTGATAGATAATGTAGAGTAGCAAAGTTATACTAGCTTTAAAGATATAGATGCAAAGAGAGAAATACATGGAGGTTATCTGTTGTAAGCTTCCAACATATGTTTAGAAATATATTCAGCTAATATTACAAATAATAATAATAATAATAATAATAATAATAATAATAATAATTTGGCATATAATTATCTTAGTGAGGAGAACTGATCAAATTGTTTCGAGAGAATATGTAAAGAGAAAGCTCAGCCCGTAAATAAACATTCTTTTATTTGCAAAGCTTTCGGTGTGTTGCTAACACCATTTTCCGTGCTAAATAGCTGTAACGACTATCGAATAAAATGGTTATTTACGGGCTGGTCTTTCTCTTTATTTTAACTCGATGAGACATCTTATGAGGCTTCATTCCATTCCTTTTCAAGGATATCCTCACTGAAAAGTGTTTCATGTCTGGATTTAAAAAATTAAAGTGGTTTCGGTGTTGTACTTTGGGCGATGAGGCTCTAGGGTCGCTCTAGGTTCGGTGTCTTATATATATATATATGTTTGTGTGTGTGTGTGTGGTGTGTACACATACATTATATATATATATATATATATATATATATACACACACACAACATTCTTGGTATGAAATAGTCATAATAATACATTGCTTTTATTTTGATAATTTAATAGGAAATGGAATGAGATTCATTGAGAGAAAATAAAAATTGTTAATGGGTATTGGGAAAGCGCACTGAAATTAATTGATTTGTTAACTATTATTTTATTATTATTATAATTAGTAGCAGTAGAAGAAGTAGGAGTAGTAGTAGTAGCGGTGTCATCCTTCACCACAATTCGATCGGCGCCCTTTCAACAAGTGTATTAACGGGCCCTGAACACATCCTCCTGCCGGTAGGTCTGTACGTCCTCAGACCATCTCCGTCGAAACGCAGGACGGTAAACCGTCACGTAGGCTTCTTCAGCCTTCAGAGTTATCTCCGTCGAAATCGCAGGTCGGTAAGCCTCTTGTAAGCCCTCACTCGGCCTACAGTGTTTTGTACTTCGTGCTAGACTATTCAGGATTCAAAGCTGAAAAGTCCACAAACTCTGCCTAATCGAGTAGGCCCAAAAGTGTACGCAAACAACCGGCAAACTAACTTTTCTATTACGACTACAATAAGCCTGCTCAATTATTTTACCGTATTCAGTTATCTTACCATATTTGTATCCGCTTGTTTATTTGCTTATTTATGTTTTTTTTATTTTACTTGCCTAATCCGTTTACTATATCAAAACCATACTTTCATTAACTCCGTTATTATTGGGTTAATTACTTATTATTGTCTCTTCACTGCCGTATATCTCCTTAGCCTACCTGAATTAGTGGTTCTTGTAATTATTAAATTCACTTAACGCTTATACTGTATAAACAATTTCTCATTGCTAAAAATCAGCCATTGTAATATAGCACAATTACCGTATACAGAATTGTTAATCACAGTAAACAAATAATTAATTTATTTTTATAATTAAATACAAAACAACAAAGTCATTTCTCTCTCCTTATTAAATATTGTTTGTCTTGGCTGTGCCCCGAATTGGTGACCCCTAATTATTAATTTCAATTTAATTCATAAATTATAGTAAACCTACTTTGTAGGCCACTAGAAATTGGTAAGCTGTAGGCTACTATATATATATATATATATATATATATATATATATATCAGGTTTTTGCTGTCTTTGTTATAACACAAAATAATAGCTGAATCTACAGGGTGTTCGAAAAGTTTCGTCACCCCCTACAAAATGTAATAACAATTTCATTTTTGTGTGATTAATTAAATTTATATGTGATTCATTGACATTTTTTCTTTTCCAGGTACTAGAGTTGTGTAAACAATGGCAGACCAGTTCACTTACACTCTGGAGGAAAGGATAGTGATAAGCACACGGGCTCATGAAAGGTCACATACTGACAAAACGATGCATGATATCCAGAATGATTTCAACACACGATTCAATGAGGCTGCACCACCAAACAAGACGGTATTACGCTGGGAGAAAAAGCTGTTTCAAACTGGCTCCATCAAGGACAGACCACGGTCGGGAAGACCAACAACACGAGCAGAATTATGTGAACGTGTTATTGCATCGGTGGCTCGTTCACCGAAACAATCACTTCGGAAACGATCACAAGAACTTGCAGTCCACGTGACCACAATGAGAGATCACATGACAAAAGATCTCGGCTTGAAACCATATCGCCCGTCATTTGTTAATGAATTAAGCGATACAGACATACAAAAATGATATGAAGCCTGTGAACACAGGGATATTCTTGATTAGTAACTGTAATTAGTAACTGTATTTACTGTAATTAAAGTAATTGTTGCTAGCGACTTGTTTCTTAAATTACACCTACCACATATAAATACAATTAATCACACAAAAATAAAATTGGTATTACAATATGTACATTTTGTAAGGGTGACGGGACTTTTCGAACACCCTGTGTGTTCAGTATTAAATGTAAATAAATAAATTAATTAATTAATCAATAAATTAATAGTGGAGATTATGGTGCAAGTCGTGAAATTTGCTCAAGTCGCAATAATGCCAACCAACCGCTGTCTGTTTTCATACATTGAAATTTCAGTTCGGTCAGGCTTGCCAATACCATGAACACTGTCATCACGTTTGAAGGTTTTTTTAGTTTTTACAAGACCATTTTTTATTCATTTCATTGACATCACCCTTGTTAATATACAGGGTGTTCCAGAATTAACTATCTATTTCAATGAAATCGGACAAATTTTTTAAAAACACACTTTTATTTATGTTTATCATGTTTAATATGTGTTAAAAATGTATAAATTTCTAAATTTTGTTCATAATTTTATTTTCATAATTTTTTCATTATCTGGTCCAATGAAAGACCGTCTGAAGTCATAGAATGGCAAAGAGACTCTCCAAAAGTTAACGTGTGGCTTGGAATGACCAAATCCAAAATTTATGGCCCATTCTTCTTTGCGGAAGCAACTGTAACAGGTACCGTCTACCTTGATATGCTTCAGCAGTTTCTCGAACCACAGCTTCTTGATGATGGCATTCTTGATAATGTTGTGTTTCAACAAGATGGAGCACCATGTCATTATGCTCTAATTGTTCGAGAATACCTCAACAGACGCCTTCCGAATCGGTGGATTGGACGTGGAGGACCTCGACCTTGGCCTCCGCGTTCTCCGGATTTGACACCCCTGGATTTCTTTGCATGGGGTTTCATAAAAACAAAGGTTTATCGCCAAAAGATCAATAGTTTAGCTGAACTTAAAGAACGCATCCAGTTGGCAGTGCGGGAGATAACACCTGAAATGCTTCAAAATGTGTTTCGCAGCGCTGAGGATAGATTTGAAATTTGCAGAGATACAGACGGTGCACATGTTGAAACTTCTCAATAAAGTTTTGACTTATGATTTATAAATCTATTTGTTTTTGTATCATAATTTAGTAATAAACACCAAATTATGTCAGTTTTTATTAAATTTGTCCGATTTCATTGAAATAGATAGTTAATTCTGGGACACCCTGTATATCCCCTTCTTGAATTTATATTCAATTATTCATTTATGTTTCCTTAGTAATATGTAAACCAGAGTGATGAGTGGAAATAATTATGTTCTAAAGACATTTGGCAATGAGTCAACCAACCAATCAGCGCTCACTCACTGAACTCCAGATTCATTCATAAAATGTTACAACGTTTGTAGTACACACAACAAATATATGCCAGGTGTCGCTATCTGTTTTCAAGAGTGTCCTTACGAATAATGAGTGCAACTGTACATAGGGTGTCCGGGCTTAAATGGCAATAAAATACATTTATAATGTTTTATTTTATTGCCATTTTAAACCCGGACATCCTGTATATGCAACATCCACCTTTGGAGTGAAACAGAGTATATAGAAAGTAAGCGGGTACAGAAAATGGGTTGCTGTCAGTCGTTCCAGACACCTGAGTTTCAATGAGGAAGAGAAGGTGAGGTTTAGAGGAAGAGAGATGGTGTTCAACAGATTGAAAATGTGGGGAAAGGCCATGAATGTTGCAGAAGTTTATGAAAAGTGAATCAGGCAGAGGCCCAGAGAATCTCGAATGGGTAGTAGCAAAACCAGCCACGCTGCCCGGGTCTGCGTTCCCGGTATCGGTAGCGGGATAGCCAAAGGTGGGGACATTTATGATCACCTCCGAGGGGATTCCGAGGCTCTTGAATTCGTTTCCATTGTTTTTTTTTAATTTGGAAAGATTATGTGGTATGGACAGAAGATGCATGTATATGTAGTGAAGAACAGGAAGATGCATGTATATGTAGTGAAGAACAGGGAGAGTGTGTGTGTTTGAAAGCATGCTAGACTGCTCACAGGGTATATGAGACATTCATTCATACATACATACATAAATGAGATATTCATACCTTCATACATAATCAATATCTTGTTTCCCAACGAATTGGGGTGGGAATTTAGAATGGCAGAAAGAACCCAGATGCAAAATCCAGAAAGTAGTGAAGAGGTGAAAAGGCAGATGTACTGCATCCATTTAAATAAGAAAGCGTAGAATGTATAGAAGTCTTCTCTAGCGTGGCATATCTGACATTAAAGTGCGAAACCATAAAAATTATCCTTCGTAATAAAATATCTTTAATGAAATGACTCTAAAAGGCGGTGGAACCTTTTCGTCACACTAAAATAGTAAATGAAATACAAACACATAAAACGAACTACATAAAAGAGTGGATATCTTCATTTATAAGGCAGGTACAGTTTTGGAAGAAATTTCGCCTAGAAACATAAAATTTTGGGAAAACAAAAAATTACTAATCAATAATGAATGGGTTTTGTTTTTAAAAAATTTTAGACCTGTCACCAAAAATAATAAAAATACCCAAAGAGAAACAGAATATAACCAATTAGTAATGTTTATGCTTTCTAGAAATTTTGTTTCTAGACCAACTTTTTTCCGCTTCTCTACCTTAATTATCTGCTTTGAAATGAATATGCAGGAAGCAGTAAAACAATTATATGAAATAATTCCATTAAAATGAAAGAATTATGGTAAAAAAAAAATGTTGGTTTAGCATAGTTTTACACAAACAATTTTTAGAATAAGTACAAAATGACAGGCAGATGTTAAAATAAACAACTGACTTTTTAAGGAGTTTTTCAGGTTAGGAAAACTAAATTATAGTGTTAAACTATTAAAACTGTAAGCACGTAAAGAGGGGGGTTACTTAGTTACCTGCAGCTCATAAATCAGAGTCTATTTATTTAGTTGATTTTCCAATATCCAGAGGGCAGATTTTATGAATAGCCACTGTATCGAAACAGCCATTCATTTTTCTTTCTTTTTACTTGTGTAATTAAGTTATTTTATTGCATTTACCACAACAGTATAAGATCACCCAGACCCAGGAAAAGAACTAAAACAGTGTTAAAAAAAGGCTAATTAATGTCGGCCGGTCACAACCAAGCCCTTTTCAAAGCCATAAACTACTGTAGTTAAAATGCCCAATAAGGTTAAAAACTTCAGTCCTGCGGAAGAGCTGAAGTATAAATGACTGTTAAGGCATAATCACGAACAAAGAGATGGTGGCTGTCATATGTCTGGCCGTTGGCGAAGGCAAAAAATTATTTTCAGATTTCAAACATTCAAGGTGAGAACTCTTTAAGTAAAAATCAGTCCTGTACATCTGGCAGCCGGTCACAACCCGAAATTGCCCTACAATATTTTAAAATGTTAAAAATAAAGCTATCCATAAAAAGTAGTATGAAGCTGTCATTTGTTATGCTTATAGCTCTGCCGATGAAAATTTAGCATTGCTGAAAACTTTAAGGACAGAAAATGTATCTGGAGCACGCAAAATTGTGAAGGAATTCCAAGACAAATTATGGAGTGTTCACGTTGTAAGTTATACAACTAAAAAGTCTTAAGAAAAATCCCAATAAAAATAGTGTATATACGTACAGCTGCAGAAAAATTTTCGCCGATAAAATAGTTCGAAAGTATTGCACACACACACACACACACACACACACACACACACACAAAATACACAACTAAAACAAAAATAGAAAAAAACAGTTACCTTCAGCTCCCACTTCCGTGGAAAGTAGTTATATTTATTTTAGAAATTTCCACGTATTGTGTCAGTGACATAAAGCTGTCAACATGTTTAACCTTCACAATAAAAAAAAACCTTTCGGATCACCTGAAGATCAGGACCCCCAGCCTTCTTTAATTAGCTTTATAATGCTAACTAACGAAAATATCACGACCTAACCTAACCAATCGTCAAGGGCGTACTGTTGACCTAACGATTGGTTAGGTTAGGTCGTGATATTTTCGTTAGTTAGCCTTATAAGGCTACCTAGAGAAGGCTGGGGGCCCTGATCTTCGAGTGATCCAACCTTTCTTGTATGTTTCCCTTTATTTTAATAAATAAATAAAGATAATTCATAAAGCATGTTGTGACATTTTGTTCCGAAACACCTATCCAAACCATAGTATTCACTTTTATTCCAAGACTGAAAAATTTTCACACAAGTTAATGCATTTATTATCTAAACTGTTTAAGTGTTTATGTAGAGTTATATATTATATATATATATATATATATATATATATATATATATATAGAAAGTATAATGATCATAATATATAATCTATGCTCTGCTCTAAAAAATATATATATTTTGTACAGTAGAGCATAGATTATGTATTAGCATCATCATACTTTCGTATGAATGGTAAATAACGACAAATTACAGCTTCAGTAAAATGTGACAACAACGCTTTAGAAACAACAAAAGTTTGTATTTTCGCTAATGTTGTTGTAAAAAATGAAAACGACGAAGTTTACACGAGAAATAAACTATAAAAGAACTATAAAAGACCAAAAGAAAATTATTTACACTAATGCATACTAAAACCGTAGCATATAAGAGAAACGTTGATGCTTGTACGTATAAGCATACATATACGTTGATGTATATACTTTAACAAAGCCATATATATATTACCTCATTTAAATTTAATTTCTTCTCAGCTTTCCCATCCGTGAACATTGTAGAGGGCATAAATGTAAAAAGTTTCATTAAAGAGCGAAATATTTCGATATGTATTTCCAGTCAATATGGTTTCTCTTCGATCAATTCTCTTTGAAAAAAATACAGTGAAACGCACATCGATAAGAACTTGTATTTTTCCTTGTATAATTATTTTTATCGAATTCATAATGTAACGTATAAATGCGTAACGCAATTTAGAAAGTAAAGCTTATAAACTAATAGGATCACCTGAAGAGCAGGGCCTCCAGCCTTCTTTAGTTAGCCTTATAAGGCTAACTAACGAAAATATCACGACTCAACCTAACCAATCGTTAGGTCAACTGTACGCCCTTGACGATTGGTTAGGTTAAGTCGTGATATTTTCGTTAGTTAGCCTTACAAGGCTAACTAACGAAGGCTGGGGTCCCTGATCTTCAGGTGATCCCAGTAATATTTCATTTAGTTATAAAAACACTAAGTCCATAAAGTGATCAGTGATGTAGTACGGATGTTTCTCATTGAATGATTGATTCTCTTTCGACTCCACTCGGAAATAGGAACAATTGATTAAAAATAAATATCATAATCCGTCTGGAAAATCTTTGTAGTGATTCAGTTTTGGAACAGTCTTATGGTTTCAGCGAAAGTATGAAAAGTAGAAAAGGAATCCAGGACAAAAACTCACTGGACAAAAACTCACTG
Organism: Bathynomus jamesi; assembly: GCA_023014485.1. Classification (NCBI taxonomy): domain Eukaryota; kingdom Metazoa; phylum Arthropoda; class Malacostraca; order Isopoda; family Cirolanidae; genus Bathynomus; species Bathynomus jamesi. The sequence continues at coordinate 250,458 of JAJOZX010004440.1, read as the reverse complement.
GACAAAAACTCACCGGACAAAAACTCACCGGACAAAAACTCACCGGACAAAAACTCACCGGACAAAAACTCACGGGACAAAAACTCACCGGACAAAAACTCACCGGACAAAAACTCACCGGACAAAAACTCACCGGACAAAAACTCACCGGACAAAAACTCACCACTTAAATGCAAAAGAGGACAAAAACTCACCAGACAAATGTTTTTGCGAAATAGATACGAGTACACTCAGTCTAGATCTTAAGATTTTAGACTCATTGTAGATAATTACTCTTCATCTTTTAAATTGTTCTGTTTTAAACCAAATCGGTATACTAATGTAGTTTTGGTCACTGATTTCAAAAATAACTTTCTTTTTTTGGAGAAATGAAAAACAAACATGTTCGAGCACTTTAAATAATTAATGTGTTTTTAACGAAAATATCATGACTTAACCTAACCAATCGTCAAGGACGTACAGTTGACCTAACCGGGCATTCAATTGACCTAACCTGCCATTCAAATGACCTAACCGGGCATTCAATTGACCTAACTGGGCGTTAATTTATAACGAAAGATTGGTAGGTTGGTGAAAAATTAATATTGGTTGGTTGGTTAAAAACAGAACAATTTGAAAGATGGACAATTTGAAAGATGAAGAGTAATTATTTACAATGAGTCTAAAATCTTGAGATCTATTCTAGTGTATTTCGCAAAAACATTTGTCTGGTGAGTTTTTGTCCTCTTTTGCATTTAAGAGGTGAGTTTTTGTCCTGAGTTTTTGTCCGGAGAGTTTTTGTCCGGTGAGTTTTTGTCCGTGCCCCGTAGAAAAGTTGTATTTTTCTGCTAAACTTGGAGCAAAAAATCCGGCAGATTACCGCACTAAAAAAATTTCCTGAACCCCCATGGATTTCCTTTAACCAATTTTATGATTCATGACCTTTATGATATCATGACCTTCAATTCAGCAAATGGTGTGCCATAGCAAAGGACTCATGCCTATACGCCCCATTTTTTATTTTGACTCATTCCCTCGCCTCCAAACCACTCTAATTTTATATGTAGAGGGATAGGCAATGGAGAATTCTTCGAGAAAGTGTTTATGTACGTATGAACTTCGAAAATCTTAAAAATAGTGAAAAGAGAGATTTCTTTTGTAATCTTATCAAGAAGAGAGTAAATATATTATGATAGTCTTACTTGTTGGAAAGATAAAACTTATACAGTATCTAATACTTACGAAGTAAGTTTCAGACTTAGCACGTGAATAAATAATTTATGATGACTTAAGTGATTTTCTACTTTACTGTAGCCCTTCCATTAATGGAAATTAAAATTTAAAAATTGTTTTTCTTTATCCGGCCTGGCCCAACACACACACACACACACACACACACATATATATATATATATATATATATATATAATATATATATAAGCAAACAAACACAAGGAAAAGGAAACACAAAGTCCGAGCGCTTTCGTGAATATATCACGAAAGCGCTCGGACTTTGTGTTTCCTTTTCCTTGTGGTTGTTTGCTTATTAATAAGGTCACGTGTTATTTTGTGATTCTAGTGCATATATATATATATATATATATATATATATATGTGTGTGTGTGTGTGTGTGTGTGTGTGTGTGTGTGTGTGTTTTACACACAGACCGTGCATGGAACGAGGAACTCTTCTGGGAAAATTAAATACACTATAGCTTGAATAAGTAATGGTAAATGACAAATACTATAGTTTACTTATTCGAACTATAGTATATTTACTTTTCCCAGAAGAGTTCCTTGTTCCATGAATGGTCTGTGTGTAACATAAAAAATCTCAGGGGAACATTCTGAGTTCAATGACACACACACACACATAATATATATATATATATATATATATAGAGAGAGAGAGAGAGAGAGAGAGAGATAACACCTATATATGTATAATAATTTCCTAATTTAATTTTCATTTGCCTTGACATTTACAGTAAAAAGTGCTGAAAAATATATTTGCTGCACACTTCGTTTGTGTCTTGTATAAAGGTAAACATCAAACATTTTCATAAAAAATGGCAAACAAAATTTTTTGAATTAGTCTCTTCTTATTAATTTATCATACTGACGTGAATGTCAAAATATAGGAAATCCTCAGTAATTACTGTATGAATGTGATTTTTATCATACTTTCTCCTTTATTGCGATTTAATTATTAACGTTAAAATATAGTTTAGTGTTTAAAGTAGTTATATTGTGAAAAGTCGGTTGCATAAAAAATTACGTCCTTACATAATTTCTATTCAAGTTTTAGTTGTTTACTATTTTTAATATTTATCTACCTCTCTATCTATCTATCTCTCTATCTATCTATCTATATAATTAAAAGAATGATTGGGTCACCTGAAGATCAAGGCCCCAGCCTTCTCTAGTTAGCCTTATAAGGCTAACTAACGAAAATATCACGACCTAACAACCTAACCAATCGTTAGGTCAACTGTACGCCCTTGACGATTGGTTAGGTTAGGTCGTGACATTTTCGTTAGTTAGCCTTATGAAGTTAACTAAAGAAGACTGGAGGCCCTGATCTTCAGGTGATCCGAATGATTTAATTTGAAATTAAATAAATTTAATTAGGCAAAATTTAAAATCTATTAATATTATTATATCCTAACAAAATATGCTTGGGAGATAAACATGGTTGTTTTCAGTATGACGCAATTCCTTCCTCAAACCAATCTTTCAAAATAATCTTCTAATGTCGCTCATTCAGTGGTTTTACATATTCATGACTGCGAATTTAAACAAAAACAAAACAATAAAGAAAATAAACAGAACAAAAGAACGCACAATTCGAACGGGAAAACAAGACATTGGTTGAAAATAAATGTTCAATATAATTAACAACATTAAAATTCAAACACATTTTCTTTGCAATATTTTCAAATATTATACTTAAATACAGCCCACCGCTTTTCTAAGTAAATGATTATCTTCTTCACATATGAAATCCGAATCATTTCTATAAAATTGTTCAAGATGAATCTGCAGTCTGTCTATTAACAAATCATGGACCAATCAAACCTTAGGCAGTCTTTCGAGAAATGCTTAAATGGGAAGCCCATTTTCATCAGTTCCAGCTATACAACTCTATCTAATTTCATATATACAATTTGAGCGAAGTCCATCTTACTTCCGTAAGGTTTGGGCAGTTGTAATTCATTCATTATTCGCCTCAACCTTCATCTTCCAAATATATCAAAATCCCCAAATACCCGTTAAAATCCACTTTCGTTAAAATCCAATTAGAACAAGTTAGATCTGTCCAAAACACCTGACAGCCGGGGACTGTTTTTAAATGGGATACAGAGGGTTGTTAGTGCTTCAGTCGACGTTTCAATATTCGTAAAATATTCGCAGGAAACTTTCTGTTCAGACTAAGAAGGAATACTTTTAAAAAGGAAGTTATAAATGCATCTTGTGAATAATACTACGTACAGAGATATTGTCATTTTTTAAATTTTTACCGTCATCTTTCACAAATTTTCAATCTGGGTTTTCAAAAAGCACTTTCAATTAACTTCACATGGGATAAGCAAATTTTTCACTACTACTACTACTACTACTAATTATAACAATAATAAAATAATAGTTAACAAATCAATTAATTTCAGTGGGCTTTCCCAATACCCATTAACAATTTTTATTTTCTCTCAATGAATCTCATTCCATTTCCTATTAAATTATCAAAATAAAAGCAATGTATTATTATGACTATTTCATACCAAGAATGTTGTATATATATATATATATATATATATATATATTATAATGTATGTGTACACACACCACACACACACACACACACAAACATATATATATATATATATATAAGACACCGAACCTAGAGCGACCCTAGAGCCTCATCGCCCAAAGTACAACACCGAAACCACTTTAATTTTTTAAATCCAGACATGAAACACTTTTCAGTGAGGATATCCTTGAAAAGGAATGGAATGAAGCCTCATAAGATGTCTCATCGAGTTAAAATAAAGAGAAAGACCAGCCCGTAAATAACCATTTTATTCGATAGTCGTTACAGCTATTTAGCACGGAAAATGGTGTCAGCAACATACCCAAAGCTTTGCAAATAAAAAAATGTTTATTTACGGGCTGATCTTTCTCTTTACATATTCTCTCGAAACAATTTGATCAGTTCTCCTCACTAAGATAATTATATGCCAAATATTATTATTATTATTATTATTATTATTATTATGTGTAATCTTAACTGAATATGCTAACTGTATTTCTAAACATATGTTGGAAGCTTATAACAGATAATTTCCATGTACTTCTCTCTCTTTGCCTCCATATCTTTAAAGCTAGTATAACTTTGCTACTCTACATTATCTATCAAGATTTACCATACAACTCCATTCTGCCAATAAAACATAAAATTTACTTGTTAATAGCAGTTCTTTGCTATGTAAATATATGGAGGCATTACCATCCTATTTCTACGAACGTACAATTAGCATTTGTGTATATATGTATGCGGGTGCATATTCATGGATATACATGCATGTACAGCAGTTGCGCTCATTATTCTTAGGACACTCTTGAGAACAGATAGCGACATCTGGCATATATTTGTTGTGTGTACTACAAACGGTTGTAACATTTTATGAATGAATCTGATGTTCAGTGAGTGAGCGCTGATTGGTTGGTTGACTCATTGCCAAATGCCTTTAGAACAGTGGTTCTTAACCTGGGGGGCGCGCCCCCCTAGAAACAGGAATTTCTCTAATTGTATTTGTTATTCTCTTAACGAGAGCATGGGCTAATATTGAGAAGTTATTGAGAATGTTATTTTGATTGAAGGGGGTCGTGGAGGGAAGGTCCAATTCCTAGAGGGGGCATGGTAGTAAAAAGGTTAAGAACCACTGCTTTAGAACATAATTATTTCCATTCATCATTCTGGTTTACATATTACTAAGGAAACATAAATGAATAATTAAATATAAGTTCAAGAAGGGGGTGAGAGTAGCTATTCTCTTATTATAGATGAAAGCACTGATATTACGACAGATAAACAGCTTTGTATTGTTGTACGCTATCCTAGCTATATCAAAAAGAAGATTATCACCTCATTTTTAGGTCTGGTAAATCTACAATCTTGCACTGCAGAAACTATAACTACAGATCTTCTGAACTTTTTACGGTGTTGGTTTACGTCGTCGTCGTTGGCCTAGGCAAGCTACGGCTTGGGACCGTAGCGCATCTATCCGGTATAGGTTAACCTGGATGATGTAGCCATAAGCACTGCCGCTAGTTAAGTGCCAACCAGTGATTATCTCACTAGCCGTATTGAGTCCGTTAGGCGAAACTGCGACAGTACCAAAGGTGGAAAATATAACCTTTGGTTTTCTATTATTTATTTGTAAAATGGACATGGTATTAGATTAAAAAATATTTGAATATAAATAATTAACTGACAATTGTGATATATAATTAATTATGTTTACATACAATAAAATAATATAGTATACATAAAATTAGTATTAATGTGGTTCACAATTGAATGATAGTGGGGTAACTAATTTAAAATGAATTTATACTATTCCGAAATTCAAGACGGTAAAATTAACATTTAACTTGAAACTAAAATAAGAGTATTCACTACACACTCCCCCACCAGAGAGGAAGTTCAAAGAGTTCCGAACGACACAGATTTCCGCTGGACCTTTTTGGTAGCTACATGTACCTCGCTTAAGGTTGATTCCAAAAACCCAGGCTTAAGACGATCGATAGAAACCTTGTCGACCTTGGAACCGCGCTGGATGAGAAATGATTTGCGCGTACGTCGGAGAACTTCATAGGGCCCGTCATATGGACATTGGAGAGGCCGTTTTGGGAGAGGTACACGAACGAAAACGTGGGTGCAAGACTGGAGGGCTGGGGAAATAAAGATGTTCTGTTGGCTAGTCAATCGAGGGGGAACAGGCTGAAGGGACTGCATGTGAGAGGAAAGTGTTTGAGCGAATTCCGTAGGATCACATGACTTATCCCCTGCAGTGAAGTAGCCACTGGTAGCCGCAGTGTTGTTCCATAGACTAGTTCAGCCGCTGTAGTCTTCAGATCACTCTTAAATGCAGAGCGAATACCAAGCAACACGAGTGGAAGCTTATCCATCCAATGGGAGTCTCCGTGACACATAAGGGATGACTTCAGCTGGCGATGGAAGCGTTCGACGAGGCCGTTAGCTTGCGGATGATACGCACAGGTATGCGCATGTACTGTACCCAACAAGCTGGTAAACTTCTTCCAAAGCGAAGACTCAAATTGGCGACCTTGGTCAGTGATGACTTTTGTCGGCAATCCAAATCTTGATACCATCCATGAAGAAAGGCTCTTGCAACAGTGTCCGCTTGGATATCAGGAAGTGGGATGGCTTCAGGCCATCTGGAAAAGCGGTCGAGACAGGTGAGCAGATAACGTTGGCCTTGAATCACTGGAAGAGGGCCAACAATGTCTACATGAATTACCTCAAATCGCTGGGATGGGGGCGGAAATGCGTCAAAGGGGGACCTGGTGTGCCTTTGGACTTGGCACGCTGGCAGGCAAGGCACGTTTTGGTCCAATGTTTGACATCCTTCCGCATCGAGGGCCAAACAAAGCGAGAGGTAACCAGGTGTTGCGAAGCACGGATACCAGGATGGGAGGGCTTATGAAGATCCGTGAAGACTGCTTGTCTGTGACATGGAGGGACATAAGGGCGAATAGCAGCTGTTGATACGTCGCAATAGAGGGGCACAGACAATCCCGGCATACTCATTTTCTTGAGGGAAAGTGAGTGAGTGGAGTCTTCTCTGAGCAGGTCTTGTAGTTCCGTATCCTTATCTTGATCCTGTGCAATAGCATTCCACAGTGTAGAGCTGAGGGTAACAGAAGTAATCTCTATTCTGAAAGTGCATCCGCTGGAGTGTTCAAACACCTTTGATGTGGCGGATATCTGTGGTAAATTGCGAGATATAATCGAGTTGCCTGATGACTCTGGGAGAGTGGTTACAGCTGTTTTTATTGAAGACAGTGACCAAAGGTTTGTTGGTCGGTAAAAACACAAAACTCTCGGCCTTCAAGGAAATGTTGAAAATGCTTCACGTTTAGTAAATAGCAAGAAGTTCACGTCCGAAAGCACTATAACGCGTTTGGGCTGGCTGCAGCTTTTTCGAGTAAAACGCGATGGGTGCTTGTTGACCGTTAATGGTTTGTTCCAACACTCCACCGATCGCAACATCTAGGCATCGACCGTCAGAGTTAGGGGGGCATCACTGATAGGAAATGACAGAGACAATGCACTATTGATAGCATTTTGGCATTGTCGAACGCCTGTAAACTATCGCTACACCATACCAATTTCGTTACCTTGCGTTGTGTGTGTGATCATAGCGTGTAGAGGAGCAAGAACACTGGCACAGTTTTTTAATGAACTTGTGGTAATAATTTACCAAACCTAGAACGACGTAACTCACGCTGATTATTTGGCATAGGGTAATTTTTTTATCACTTCACTCTTGTCCTGAAGGGGGGTAATTCCGTGCGCGAAATCGTCGTGCCGCACTGTGACAAGAAATTCCAAGGTTGGCTGTGCAAACACACACTTAGAATGCATTAATAGTAACACCGTATTGTTCTAAGCGTTGAAAGAGGAGTGAAAGATGTTCCTTATGTTCCTCTTCCGTTGAGCTGGCCACAAGCAAATCATCGATGTAGGCATAAACAAAGTCTAAGCCTCTGGTGACCTCATCTATAAACCTCTGAAAGGTTTGCGCAGCATTCCGTAGCCCGAACGGCATCTTCAAAAATTCGAATAACCCAAATGGTGTACAAACTGCAGTCTTGGGAATATCCGAAGGCTCTACGGGAATGTGGTGGAAAGCCTTAACTAGGTCTATTTTACTGAAGATAGATTTGCCGTGGAGAAGAGAAGTAAAGTCTTGGACATTTGGTACCGGATATCGGTCCGGGATGGTTGTCGAATTCAAAAACCGGTAATCCCCACATGGTCTCCAGTCTCCTGACTTCTTCTGGACCAGGTGTAGGGGAGAGGACCAACTGCTTTTGGAAGGTCTTATTATCCCAAGATCCAGCATAAGCTGGAATTCCGATTTGGCAGCTTTCAGTTTGTCCGGGGCAGACGTCTGGGTTTTGCAAACACAGGGGACCTTTTGTTGGTAATGTGATGGGTAATGGTGGCTTAATGGTATCACCCATCTGCATCGGTTGAAGAATTCCTGGATATCGCTGGAAAAGGCACTGGTACATGGAATTAGGGGGAAGAGGGAAAGTGCAGAGTTCGAGGCGTCCGGAAGGGCAACCTGTTTGGCAAGAACAGAAAGCAGTGTGGCCTGGTCGCATAAGCGTCGCTTGTCAAGATCCACCAGGAGTTTGAAATGCTGGAGGAAGTCAGCGCCGATTATGGGATGCTGCACTTGAGCACAGATGAAAATCCACTTGAAGGATCGGTGAAGCCCAAGTTTAGTTCACGCGACTGAGTACCGTACGTGGGTATGCGTGAACCGTTAGCAGCGTATGAGGCGGAGATTCCGATGCTTATGACCAGATTTTTGAGGGAATACCTGACTGACGCTCCGGTATCGACCAAGAAATTGATACCAGAGTTCCTGTCCTTTATGAATAACAGTTTGGCAGTGCGAGTACTAGACGCCATTAGGACTCGCTGCTGGGGTTTTCCGACGAAAATTTGCAAGGGTAGATGCACTTCCTAGCCTTCTTTCCAAATTTCGAGTGGTAAAGCAGATCTTCCCGGAACTCGAACGATGCCTCTTCGTAATCTTGACCGAGAATGGCTTCTTTGCCGTTGATTTTTGTAGCAGAGAACAAACGTTGGTTGATTGTTGACTTAACTCTTCCACTTTCAACTCCAGTTCCGATTGTGTGTTCACGTTGTTGACCGGAGCTTGTGTCAATCTCCACTACTTTGTCGGCAGTTTCTGCTAGTTTATCAACTGGAGTAGCAGGATCCATAGTGGCCAAGACACGCTGAGCTGATGGAGGAAGTTTCTGCAAGAACACTGTCTAAAGATGTCCTTATCGAAGGTTTGTGCGCGTTCGCCTAGGAGCGCACTGCATAGCCCTCAGCATTTGAGTGGGCTTACGGTCTCCAAGTTCTTCTTTTGAGATTAACTGATGTAGTTTCTCACGCTCGGAGACAGTGGTGCGGCACAGGATGGCAGACTTCAGATCGTTGTACGGGTCCTCACTCGTGGAAGTAGATACGATGACGTCACGGACTTCAGAGATGATGCTCGCTGGTAGAGAGGACAAAACATGATCGTATTTCGTCCTGCTAGCGGTGATCCTTCCCAAGTTGAATTGTGATTCCACTTGGTGGAACCAAATAAATGGATCACCCGGCCAGAAGACGGGGAGCTTTACGCTCAAGTGGGAGATGGCACCAGCGTCGTCAGGCATCTTCTCCTATGCTTGCTGACGTACAAGCAAGACGACAAGTTCCCAACGAAGGAGTGGAGGTTGAGACGAGCGCAGGCACAGAGCGCACGGGCAGGGGTGAGGGGCAGAGGGCACGAGCGACATTACAGTCTGGTCCTAGTCGCTCGGTGAAGGGGGTGGTGGGCACGAACGACGTTACAGTCTGGTCCTAGTCGTTCGGGTGAAGGGGGTGATGGGCACGAACGACATTACAGTCTAGTCCTAGTCGTTCGGGTGAAGGGGGTGATGGGCACGAACGACATTACAGTCTAATCCTAGTCGTTCGGGTAAAAGGGGTAATCCAGCTCCGGGGTCACCAATTGTTGGTTTACGTCGTCGTCGTTGGCCTAGCAAGCTACGGCTTGGACCGTAGCGCATCTATCCGGTATAGGTTAACCTGGATGATGTAGCCATAAGCACTGCCGCTAGTTAAGTGCCAACCAGTGATTATCTCACTAGCCGTATTGAGTCCGTTAGGCGAAACTGCGACAGTACCAAAGGTGGAAAATATAACCTTTGGTTTTCTATTATTTATTTGTAAAATGGACATGGTATTAGATTAAAATAAATATTTGAATATAAATAATTAACTGACAATTGTGATATATAATTAATTATGTTTACATACAATAAAATAATATAGTATACATAAAATTAGTATTAATGTGGTTCACAATTGAATGATAATGGGGTAACTAATTTAAAATGAATTTATACTATTCCGAAATTCAAGACGGTAAAATTAACATTTAACTTGAAACTAAAATAAGAGTATTCACTACAACGGGAAACAAATCTTGACGTAAAAAAGTGCATAGGTTTGGCCACAGATGGATGCAACACAATGTGTAGAGCACATAATTTTGTTATAAGTAGATTTCGCGAAATTAATCCCGGCATTATACACATAAAATGCATATGCCCTTCTCTCTAACTATGCGCATCATATGCAATGAAAACTTTACCAAGAAATTTAGAATTTATGGTATCAGAAACATACAGACACTTTTCCTATAGTGCACAAAGACAACAAAAATACAAAGATTTATATAAGGCTATCAATGTAGGGGAAGAGCCACTAAAAATACTTCAATTATCAGGTACAAGGTGGATGGCAATTGCACCATGCCTTACACGGATACTTGACCAGTTCGATGAGCTGAAGCTGCATTTCGAAGTGAATATTTTTATATTTTTTAGCTATATCATTACTAATAATATTTTTATTAATATTGAACAAAAATATTGAGTAATAGTAATTTTATATTAAAGTATAAATAGTGGTTTTAGTAATTTTATATTAAATACTAAAATATTTATTTCCAGATAATGAAAGGAGATGACAGGAACTACACATGTGAGCTATTATACTAAATGTCAGATGGTTTAGAATCTAAACCATCTGACGCTATCAAGAAAGTTTATTATGCGTTTGGCTGCGCCACACGAAGGATGGGGTCTCTGTCTTCCTCTCTCTCTTCCTCTTTACCTTCCTAAGCTAGGAAGTTAGGGATCGTATTCTGGAATCCGTAGTTAGGGATCGTATTATCGATCACTTAGAAAGTAGAGATTTGATTAATAGTAGTCAGCATGGGTTTCGACGCCATAGGTCTTGTTTAACTAATTTGTTAGAATTTTATAACGAAATAGTGCGCGAATACGATAGGCATAGAGCAGCTGACGTTATTTATTTAGATTTTAAAAAGGCGTTCGATACAGTTCCGCATAGGAGACTAATTGCGAAGGTTAAAGCGCACGGTATACGCGGTCAGGTAGCTAACTGGTTAGAAGAATGGCTTCGTGCTAGGAGACAGAGGGTCGTAGTTAATGGTAGTGAATCAGGGTGGTTAGATGTAGGTAGCGGTGTCCATCAGGGTTCAGTGTTAGGCCCATTGCTATTCGCCATTTACATTAACGACATAGATGTAGGATTGACTAGTAACGTGTCAAAATTCGCGGACGATACTAAAATAGGCGGTAAGGTTGTTAACGAGGACGATAGAAATAGGATACAAGACGATGTAAATAGGATTATGGAGTGGACAGATAAGTGGCAGATGCAATTTAACGTAGACAAATGTAAAGTTTTGCATATAGGTTCTCGCAACAATAATTACGCGTACACGATGGATGATAGGGAGTTAGCGAGCGTTGACGAGGAAATAGATTTAGGCGTACGCGTATCTAAGGATTTAAAAGTTAGGAACCAGTGCCTGGAGTCTTGCGCAAAAGCTAATAGGATGTTAGGCTTTATAGCGCGTAATTTCGAATTTAAATCGAAGGATATTATATTGCCCCTTTACAAGTCCCTAGTCAGGCCGCATTTAGAATATGCCGTTCAGTTTTGGTGCCCGTACTTGCGTGAGGATATTGATAAGTTAGAAAGGGTTCAGCGTCGTGCCACGAAACTTATTCCGTCATTGCGCAATAAGCCTTATGAAGATAGGATTAAAGAGTTAGACTTGTATTCACTCGCAACTAGAAGATTAAGGGGGGAGCTTATTGAAGTTTTCAAAATCGTTAATAACATCGATAACGTAAATTTTGACAAATTGTTCACTTTCGATAATAGTAATACTCGCAATAACGGATTTAAGTTGCGTGGCAGACGTTTCATTACTAACATCGCTAAAAACTTCTTTACGTTTAAAGTAATTGATAAATGGAATAATCTTCCCGCGTCAGTCGTTCATTCTATCAGCGTTAGTATGTATAAGAACCGTCTTGACAGACATTTTAAAAGTATTAACGTTGTTTAATTTAAAAAAACAAAGTTAGCAACAGGAGCTCTGGTGGTGGTGCTCGAGGAGGAGTCTGTTGACAATGAATGCCAGCTTGTGACATGCCAGCGTGTGATGCCAGCAATAAAATTATTATTAAAAAAAAAAAAAAATTAGACTAACACGAACGTAGATGTAGCTCGTAGCGTAAACTAACCCACTTTTTGTTTAACTTTACCTACTTTTTTTTTTTATCTCCTTACTTTGCATGTCTCTAACTCTTTCCTTGCATGTTTGTAGTTTGCATGGTATGACAGTGAGTCAAGACTGTGTTTGCATGGTTTGTAAGCGTTCTTATTTTACTTCTTTTCATCTTTCACCCCTCTCCTATTTTCTCCGACTATTTTTCCGATTTGTCGGCAGTGGCCGGCTGATGATGATGGTGAGTCTTTCTCTCTCTTTTTCGGAATGAATGTTAACCCACGAATGATAGGTTTTGCTCTTACTTAACCCCTTATTCTCTTCTTTTAACCCCCCACTCTCTTCTTTCTCTCGGGCTCACCTTAGAGTGGATCTTAGGGTCTTTGTTAGCCTAAGCTTCTGTAGATCTGTAGATTTAATATGCACGAGACTGGTGGGTGGGGAAGGGGAATGAGGGAGTGTGGAGGTTGGTTGTGTGATGTCTATTTTTGGTTCAAATTCATGAGTATATTAAAAGTTGTATTGTGGTAGCTGTTCATATAGAATTGCAGTAATCATAATGGAACCTTATTACTGTATAAGACTAGTAAACATGGAGTTCAACGCTGTTCACGATCATATTAATTGTTTATCTTTAGGAACATAGATATTACATTATAATTACCTGTATGTCAATGTTATATGTTCTTGAACTCGGTTGTCCCCCCTCTACCCCACCTTCCCCCAGTTGGGGTACCTTGACTATCACTGCGGTGTTGTCACATGTACGGAGTCGCCTGTGAGGTGAGGAACATTTCATATGCGGGCAACTGTACCTTCTACATTTCTAGAGAAAGATCCAAGCACTTGGGAAGATGACAATGATTTTCAGGTTATCCGAAAGGCAGTACTTAATATAAACCTGTGAATGAGTTAGCAGAGAGAGGAGTAGCTCTTATTCAGAAGTTTAACACTTCACTAACAAGAAATGAAGAGCAACAACAATATTTTTTACAAGTTGTTGAAGATCACCGCAATGCTTTTCCAAAGGCCATTAAAAGCGAATTGCTTTTAAAAAGTTTCAAGTAAAGATGTATACTAAACGGTGACAGGACAATTGCGTCCTGGTCAAGTGCGTCCCGGACAAATGCGTCCCGGTCATTGGCGTCCCTGGACAATTGCGTCCGGTTTTATTTCGTCCCGGACAATTGCGTCCCGGACAATTGCGCACTTCCCCAACTACTATATGAAGTTTATTTATTAGAGAAGTGAATAGAAAGTTCATTGTGACTTCACCAACGCAATTGTCCAGGGACGCCAATGACGAGGGACGAGTATGTTTGTTATTGTAATTTTGTATGGGATATAATGCCCGGTTAGATTAATTGAATGCCCAGTTAGGTCAACTGTATGCCCTTGACGATTGGTTAGGTTAAGTTGTGATATTTTCGTTAAAACTAACGAAACTAACTTTATCTTAAGTGGACGTAACCCATAAAATTTGACAATGATGTTGCTGATGATGGATAAAGTTTTAGAGAACAGTTTCGGACAGAACTTATGAACATATAACAAGTTTAACAGGTTAAAATGAAAAGTATATTTGAAATTCCGATACTAACTTTCTATTCACTTCTCTAATAAATAAACTTCATATAGTAGTTGGAGAAGTGTGCAATTGTCCGGGACGCAATTGTCCGGGACGCAATTGTCCGGGACGCAATTGTCCAGGGACGCCAATGACCAGGACGCATTTGTCGGGGACGCACTTGACCAGGACGCAATTGCCCTAGTACCATACTAAACATAACCTATATTACCAATGTAATGTACCGAATTGTATGATATGTATATTACAAATATACTGCATTAGTAAAACAAATTTGATATTAGTAGCATCAGTATTCAGTAGCACAACTAATTTGGGATCACCTTAAGATCAAGACCCCCATGTATTCTCGCTTTTTGCTTTACAGTACCAAATATAATAATAAATTAAATTGAATGCCCGGTTAGGTCAACTGTACGCCCTTGACAATTGGTTAGGTTAAGTCGTGATATTTTCGTTAGTTTTAACGAAAGATATCATTTGGTAATTGAGGCTGGGGGGCCTGATCTTCAGTTGATCCCTAATTTGTAATGTTAACTGTTAAAAAACGTGAGCTAAACAATTTATACAATCTATTTTCTAAACGTTGTTTGCGCAACCTCTAAATATCATTTCATGTTAAGGAAATTTTGCATACAGCATTTTTTTGATCGTCCTCGTAAAATAAAACTTTCGCAACTCAAAATATTTGTTATTGCGTTTTCACCCCAATATGATAAAAGCACCCTAAATATACTGTGTGTGTGTGTGTGTGTGTGTGTGTGTACGAGTATGTTTACCAAAATAAATATGTAAATAAAAATTAGTGCTCCTTTTTGATTTTTAATAAAAAAAACTTTATTAGGGGAAAGGAATTTAATTTTGAGGATCTGAGAAAGGAAAACTTTTACAGATAAAATCTAAAATTTTCCCTTTTTCTAAGAAATCTAAATTTCCATGATGACATTATAGGCAATAAAGAAATTTTCTACATTTTTGAACTCTTAAAAATGTAATTAAGATAATATCTTAATACTTAAATGCAATATTTTTAAAAGGATATATATATATATATATATATATATGATGAATAAAACCACGAAGGAAAAAGAAACACAAACGGGTGCTCAAGCGCTTTCGTCTAATGACATCCTCAGGAACACTGGAGTGAAAGGACAGATCAAGGCAATATATAGGTTACAAAATAAACATACATACATACATATTCATATATATATACATATACATATATATATATATATATAATATATATATATATATATACATATATATAGTAAGCATAGAAAAAATTGTGGGAGGAGCCAACATTTATAGTTTATGAAACAGATCACAAAAGAATAAAGAAATAAAAATAAATATAAATATAAATTGAGAAAAAATTAATTACCAAATAGTGCCTTAGTGATATATATGTCACAGCCTAAATAATCATAAGAAATAAACAGGCAAATAAAAAAACCACAAATATATATACATATATATATATATATATATATATATATATATATATATATATATATATAAAGACACTTTTAGCACTTTGGCCGACCTTCAATATAAATTCAAATGGCTTGTTTATGGAACAGGTCACAAAAGAATAAAGAAATAAAATAAATATAAATATTGTAAGTGGAGTCTATAAATTCAAGCTCAAAAGGGAAGTTTTACAATCAATTTAATAGATGATGCCAAATTGATATATATGTCACAAAGAAATAAAGAAATAAACCACAAAAAAAAAAAAAAAAAAAAATTAATTATTAAAAAAATAATAAAAAATAATAATATAAATTGAAAGATAAATTTTAAGAGAGGCAACCAATTTATAAGGGAAAAAATAACCACATATGCATATTATAGTCACAAACGAATAAAAAAGTACAAGTAAATATAAATTGGAAAACAAAATGATGCCTAGATGATATATAAAGAACAATAAAATATATATACAACATATATACGGTATATATACGAAATATAAACGCAATATATACAGAATATATATATTATATATGCATAAGGGAAAAAAAATTACCAAATTTGTTTTTATAATTATTGTCTGAAAAAACGGTAGGTCGCAAAAGAAATAAAGAAATAAAATAAATATAAATTGAAAAAAAAAAAAATTACAAATAATACACGTACCCATGTATACCCGCATAACCAAATATATATACATATACACACATATATCAAACACACAACACACACACATATATATATATATATACACATACAAGCTTGACAATCGCGAAATGAGAAATCATCGCGCAGAACCTTTGTGAGGTTGTAAGGTAAGGTAAGGTACATACACATATATATATATATATATATATATATATATATATACGTTTAACTGCATACATACATACATACATACATACATATACACACATACATACATACATATACACACATATATACATACAAACACATTTAACTGCAATGACCACACACATACTCACATACACATACATACATACACATACACGCATACAGCAAAAAATTGAAAAATAAAATTGTGAGAGAAACAAAAGACAAAAACAAATTTTTACCAAAGATTTAACAACCTGCCCTTTTTGTTTAAATCCATTCTGAAGGAATTCAGAGCAACGGGATCGAGTTGAAACAGACCTTTACTCATGTTAAGGTTATTTGTAAGTTGAATTATAGCCGACTCAAGAATATTTCTATTAACAATGTTGCTAGAGTGAAACGTATATATATATATATATATATATGTGTATGTACCTTACCTTACCTTACAACCTCACAAAGGTTCTGCGCGATGATTTCTCATTTCGCGATTGTCAAGCTTGTATGTGTATATATATATGTGTGTGTGTGTGTGTGTGTTTGTATATATGTGTGTATATGTATATATATTTGGTTATGCGGGTATACATGGGTACGTGTATTATTTGTAATTTTTTTTTTTTTCAATTTATATTTATTTTTTATTCTTTTGCGACCTACCGTTTTTTCAGACAATAATTATAAAAACAAATTTGGTAATTTTTTTCCCTTATGCATATATATATATATATATTCTGTATATATTGCGTTTATATTTCGTATATATACCGTATATATGTTGTATATATATTTTATTGTTCTTTATATATCATCTAGGCATCATTTTGTTTTCCAATTTATATTTACTTGTACTTTTTTATTCGTTTGTGACTATAATATGCATATGTGGTTATTTTTTCCCTTATAAATTGGTTGCCTCTCTTAAAATTTATCTTTCAATTTATTATTATTATTTTTTATTATTTTTTTAATAATTAATTTTTTTTTTTTTTTTTTTTTGTGGTTTATTTCTTTATTTCTTTGTGACATATATATCAATTTGGCATCATCTATTAAATTGATTGTAAAACTTCCCTTTTGAGCTTGAATTTATAGACTCCACTTACAATATTTATATTTATTTTTATTTCTTTATTCTTTTGTGACCTGTTCCATAAACAAGCCATTTGAATTTATATTGAAGGTCGGCCAAAGTGCTAAAAGTGTCTTTATATATATATATATATATATATATATATATATGTATGTATATATATTTGTGGTTTTTTTATTTGCCTGTTTATTTCTTTATGATTATTTAGGCTGTGACATATATATCACTAAGGCACTATTTGGTAATTAATTTTTTCTCAATTTATATTTATATTTATTTTTATTTCTTTATTCTTTGTGATCTGTTTCATAAACTATAAATGTTGGCTCCTCCCACAATTTTTTCTATGCTTACTATATATATATATATATATAATATATATATATATATGTATATGTATATATATATATGAATATGTATGTATGTATGTTTATTTTTGTAACCTATATATTGCCTTGATCTGTCCTTTCACTCCAGTGTTCCTGAGGATGTCATTAGACGAAAGCGCTTGAGCACCCGTTTGTGTTTCTTTTTTCCTTCGTGGTTTTATTC
>JAJOZX010004440.1:165000-227500 GCA_023014485.1 Bathynomus jamesi | reverse complement strand
AATGATAAACCACTTCCTATTATCATTTTGTCTCCTCTTTGAAATTTAGATGGGAGCAGTTGGCTTGAAAAAATGTTCTGAAAAAAATATGAAGTTTCACGGTAGGACAGGATCAGGTTCTCTCTCTTCTCTCTCTCTCTCTCTCTCTCTCTATATATATATATATATATATATATATATATATATATACATTTCAACTGCAAAGAACACGCAGTATAAATAACGTAAAGAACGACGCTTGTATAGGAGAACATTCCGCGCAAGATGAGAAGAGAGAACGAACAAATGAAAAAATGAGGTAACCACCCGGGAATCGAACCCGGGATCTTCCGATTGCCGGTCAGATATGATAACCATTACACCACGGGCCTCACTCGAACAAAATGCCGTAATTCTTCTACATACGCGCAGAAACCAATGCCCCAAGGGGGTTTCTGCGCGTATGTAGAAGAATTACGGCATTTTGTTCGAGTGAGGCCCGTGGTGTAATGGTTATCATATCTGACCGGCAATCGGAAGATCCCGGGTTCGATTCCGGGTGGTTACCTCATTTTTTCATTTGTTCGTTCTCTCTTCTCATCTTGCGCGGAATGTTCTCCGATACAAGCGTCGTTCTTTACGTTATTTATACTGCGTGTTCTTTGCAGTTGAAATGTATATAAAGAACGACGCTTGTATAGGAGAACATTCCGCGCAAGATGAGAAGAGAGAACGAACAAATGAAAAAATGAGGTAACCACCCGGGAATCGAACCCGGGATCTTCCGATTGCCGGTCAGATATGATAACCATTACACCACGGGCCTCACTCGAACAAAATGCCGTAATTCTTCTACATACGCGCAGAAACCAATGCCCCAAGGGGGTTACACATACATATTGTTATACAAGTTACATTTACATATACAATGATTGTATATTTTCTTTCTTTTTCATTCATATTGTCCCCGAAGGGACAATATGAATGAAAAAGAAAGAAAATATACAGACTCCATCGACCTATTTCATATCTTACAGACCGCAGCCTTCCCTCACGAGCCGCCACTGTCTGAATGCTTCTTCTATTTCATATGCAAGTTTTATATCCATGTTTCTGTGTTTCTATTTTCAGGAGTTAACAAGAAGAATAAACACATTGTTGTATACCCTGACATTTCTTCTGCTATGAGACCTGTACCCCATGGTCCTGGAATTCCAATACCCGACCCACCTCAAACCCTGGACTTCGATGATTCTGATGATGAATCAATGACCAATGCCAATGACCAGTCCCAGTCGTATATACACCTCAAAATACCGCTTCAAATGAGCCGAGGCCTCTCAACCAGGCCAAACTTAATGATCTTACCAGGGATTTAGGACTTTCCAAATTAGCTGCCGAGATCTTGGGCTCACGACTTCGAGAGGACAACTTGCTGGCTCCGGGAACAACATTCTCCTGGTATAGGAAACGAGAGGAAGAATTCCGAAAGTTTTTTGCAGTGCACGAAAATACCTCTTCCTTAGTGTACTGCTGCAATGTTGAGGGGCTAATCGAATCCTTGGGCCTGCCATATAACGCATCAGAATGGAGGCTATTTATAGACTCGTCTAAACGAAGTTTGAAAGCACTACTTCTCAACATTGGGAATAGGGTTGCATCAGTCCCTGTAGCACATTCCGTACAACTTACTGAGAGCTACGATAACATGAAAATTTTACTGGATGCTCTCGTATACGACCAACATAACTGGAGGATCTGTTGAGATTTGAAGGTAATACTAATATCATAAGTAAACTATTGCTATTGACTATGTTGTTTTTCCAAAGGTTATTTGAGAGCGTATAAGAACACTTAACTTCCCCACAGAAGTGAAACAGTCCAATGCATAGATTTTTTTTATCTGATAGAACAAATTCTCTAAATTCTTTAAATATTTTCATTTTTTTTCAGATTGTGGCATTTGTATTGGGAATGCAAGGGGGATACACGAAATACCCATGTTTCCTCTGCAAATGGGATAGCCGAGCGGATGAGAAGCACTATGCACAGCGTGAATGGGCATCCAGAGAGAATTTTGAACCTGGGTCGCATAATGTCGTTTCAGTGCCCCTTGTACCACCAACAAAAATTTTGCTCCCACCACTTCATATTAAGCTGGGCTTGATGAAAAATTTCATCAAATCAGTGAATAAGGAGGGTTCAGCATTCCGATATCTCGAGAGTAAATTTCCTCATATATCTGATGCTAAACTAAATGCTGGGGTTTTTGATGGTCCTCAAATTCGAACTTTGATCAAGGATACTCAGTTCGAAAACGCAATGACTCCAACTGAGAAGAATGCCTGGCAGGCATTCAAATCAGTTGTCACTGATTTTCTTGGCAAGCGTAGAAGTCCAGAATACGAGTCCGTTGTCGAAAACTTGATGGAAGCTTTCAAAGCTCATGGGTCGCGCATGTCCATAAAAATGCACTTTTTGTGGTCCCACTTGGACTATTTTCCTGAAAATTGCGGGGATTATAGTGAGGAACAGGGTGAACGATTTCACCAAGATATCAAAATAATGGAAGAGAGGTACCAGGGAAACTGGGATATCAATATGCTGGCGGACTATTGCTGGTGTTTGAAGCGAGACGTGCCCGAAGAAAAACACAGACGGAAAGCCAAAAAAACTTCATTCCTTCCTCAAAAACTTTTTTCCATATTCATTGTATGAATAAAAGTATTTATTCACACAATGTTTTAATTTTTCACGAGTGTTCTTATAATATTACTCGTATCTACAGTGTTTAAGCTAAAAAAATCAATAAATTTGGGGATAAAATTGGACTTATAATAAATGGCCAATAGAGAAAAAACCTGACCTGATTGAGGAAAACCAATGTCATTTTCGAATTCAGCATGGTCGAATTATATAATATGAGTTGAAAAAACCCTCACAGCAGACAAAAAAATTTCATATGCATACCAGTGTTATTATTACCAGCATTATCGAAATTCGAACCCGCGACCTCAGTGTCTTCAATTCGCTTACATGAAAACTCTGCTACCCACTGAACTAAGAACGCTGGCTACTGTTAAATAAGTATATACTCAAACGCGTATTACTTAACTTATTTAAGAAACAGTCTGAGACGAGTGCCAGCAACCCCTTTTCAGTACCCACTTACTTTCTCTATACTCAATTTCACTACAAAGGTGGATGTTGCGTATATGTGCGCAATGACGTAACTTGTTTTCGTATTCCCGAACTAAAATCCTCAGAATTCTATACCCTCTCGTTACGACTAGTAGCATGGGTGCAAAATGGGAGAGTGCAATACAATGTTGCAAAGAAGAGGGGGTTGTTGCAAGGATGGTATGCAACAAAGGGAGAGGGGGTTGTTGAAAAGGGGATGGGATGTTGAAAAGAAGGAGGGGGTAGTTGAAAAGGGGGAGGGGTCTTGCAACAATGGAGTTATCTCCCAAGCTGCAATGAAGGGAGGAGCTTTGGGGGGAGAAGGGAGGATGACCTCCCCCAAACCGGTAACCTTAACCTAAGAGAGAGAGAGAGAGAAAGGAGAAGGAGGAGGGCCTTTGGGGGAGAAGGTGAGATGTCCTCACGCCCCCAAACGGAAATCCTAACCTAAGCCTTAACCTAAGAACGAGAGAGAGAGAGAGGTTCTTTATTCCACCGGAGTCCGTCGCATAATGAGCGTCCAGGGGATCAGCAGCTGTTATATAGGTCTGGAGTTACCAAATACCCCTATATAATTTAATTATGTTCAGGTGTACCTTATTAGGGTGAGTTGCCAGCTACCACTATATATTCTATTTATTTATTTATATAAGTAAAGGTGCCAGATACCACTATGTATTCCATATATTTATTTATATAGATGAGTTGCCAGATACCCCTATATAATTTAATTATTTAGTTATATATAGATGAGTTGCCAGAGATCACTATTTATTTATTTATATATGTAGGGTTGCCAGAGAGCACCACTTATTTTAATTATATTATTTAAAAAGGCAAGAGCGAGGGAGACGTTCTCCTTAATTTCCTCAGCAAAAGAATTAATTCAATACATTATTTAGACGCAAAACGAATACCAATATTAACAATAAAAGAAATACACTTGACTCTTTATATTAATCCATGGCTTAGCAAAAGAATTAAATAAAACACCAATATCAATAATAAAAGAAATACACAGGACTCTTTATATTGTACATTATTCCAATAACATATTTTATAATAATAATATTTAATTTACCTATAATTCGAAAGACCTGAATCGCTTTCATTTACTCTAAAGTCAAACTGAAAGTGTCTATTTACTTTTGTCAATCCTCTCTATATAACACACCTCTATATATATATATATATATATATATATATATATATATATATATAATAAAGAAATAAATAATATATATTTATATACATTCTTAAATAGTTGTACAAAATAAATCTACATATACTTTATATTAAATAATGAAATTTTAACAAACTTCCCTGAAAATGTCTATTTACTTTTGTGAATCGTCTCTCTCTCTCTCTCTCTCCTCTCTCTCTCTCTCTATATATATATATATATATATATATTCTTAAATAATTGTACAGAACAAACCTATATATACTTTTATATTATTATTCTATATTTTTTATAAAGAAAATTGCGCGAAATCAAAGTAATTGCAAAGAAGAGGAATCACAGTTCTTTATTCATTTGTTTTTATGTTCAAACTAATTTCAATTAAAATTAATTCGTACTTTCCTGCTAGTATATTTAATTTGATAACAAACATTAAAAATATTCTCGTAGAATAAAATTTTAACAGTGTCTACATACTCTTGTCAAACCTTTCTTTGAAAGCATCTCTGGACAAAAATGTATAACGGTATAAATTCGACCCACTTTACACGCACGTGAATAGCCGGAGGCTACTTAGAAAACCGCAAAAGATCGTGGATAACGCACTTTCACCCGAAAGACTCACATCTTCCTCCTTTCTCTCTCATACGACTGTTTTCCTGTTACTGTATATAAATGTTTTTATATTTTATTAACTTCGTTGTTTATATGTCTTATTTTTCTTTGCGTGTAGTTTGCATGGTATCTCCTTTCTTCAGTCATGTTAATCCTTTACATCGTCTCTGTTATTGAAATGAAATGAATGAATGAAAATGAAAAAATGGAAAGGTTTATTATTATTATTATTATTATTATTATTATTATTATTACGTACGATGATTCCTCATTTCACAGAGGTCAAGCTTGTCGCCCCTCCTTGTGTCAATCCTTTACAGCGTCTCTGTCATTGAAATGAAATGAAAATGAAATGAATGAACGAAAATGAAAAAAATTAAAGGTTTATTATAATTATTATTATTATTATTATTATTATTATTATTATTATACAGGCATTTGCACAATTTTTTTTAAAGAAAAAAAGCATCATTTTTCTGTATCTTAATTTCGGATTCTTTTTTTATTCTGTGAGGGTGGGCACTTTTGCGGGCGTTCTGCCTTGGCCCATTTTTTCAGCATGTATATATATATATATACATACTCTATACATATACCTTTCAACCTTTCAAATGTTCCGTACGATGATTCCTCATTTCTCGATGATTAAGCTTATCGTCCGTCCTCTCGAGTTGGCCTGATGAAGTAGTGAGTTGGCTTCTTGTACTCTCCATCTCACATAACCAGGTACACCCGGCTCATCGGGGATTGTTCTGTACCATGCGTCTTATCTTCTTTTCTATTCCATGGAATCTTAGGTCCTCTCTTTCTTTCGTACCGTAACAGTTGAAATTTCTCAGTGTTAAACTTCATATAAAAACCAAGCGACTTCTCCTAAAACTTATTACATTATTACCCCCTCTCCCATCCTTCACGCATTAAAAAAGTTCTACTTTATTGGTAACCTTCGATTAGCATCCCCTGAATTGTTCATTCTGAAGAAGGTCAAGCTTTTCACTCCGCCTTAGACCTTCAGTTTAACGTGGAATCCGAAACACCAGCAACACAATGTCTTAACTACTAGGTCACCCAGGGTACCCATTTTTCTACCAACCAATTATGCGGAAGGATGATCGTTTTACCGCACACCGCCTGCCGTCACCGGGTCTCGAGCCCGGATAAACTCTGGAACTATTCTTTTTATTATACTTCATTTTGTACAAAAATGACTAAATCCTGTTGTATCTCTAAAATAACATTCTGCTTGTAGAGATCTTCTAGATTTCTTATTTTTCTAATGATCTTTGTGTCATCGGATGTTACTGTGCTGTCTCTGGTAATGATCTATGTCAGGATTATGAAGAGTAGCGGCGCTAATTCTGTTTCCTGTGGTACTGAGTTGAGGGACTTTGATGAAGATATTCCTATAACGACTTGCCGCCGCTCAAATTATATGTCCATTCCTATCCAAAATGGGGAAAGTTGCGGATCAAGTAGTATGTTTGC
This sequence comes from Bathynomus jamesi, assembly GCA_023014485.1. Classification (NCBI taxonomy): domain Eukaryota; kingdom Metazoa; phylum Arthropoda; class Malacostraca; order Isopoda; family Cirolanidae; genus Bathynomus; species Bathynomus jamesi. The sequence continues at coordinate 221,058 of JAJOZX010004440.1, read as the reverse complement.
AAATAATAATGCAAAATATTGGAAAGCATCGTGACAGAGCGCGCGTGTGAGCAATTCACTCCGACACCTTGAGATGTGATCATTGAAATTAAATCTACGGAGAGAATGAATCGATAAAACCACCATTAGTCGTGAAGGCGACCAATCAGGACGTCCAAGGCGTGGGTCCGTTATATCGGTATTACGATTTGTACACAAATTTAACATAGCCCCGCCCAGTTACAGTGACAACCACTCAGCAGACTTATGAACTGCTTATTAGTCTTTTGGGGTAGTGCTTGGGGATCATGCCTATAAAAGTGAGTATTTTCAGCTGGAACTCACAGCAGTTACTTTGATCAGTGAATAAACAAACACATTCCCTCCGTCATGAGTCATTCACAAGAACTTTACAGTTTACCGGCTTTATATGAAGATAGAGACACTGCCGCGGTGTCTACAATTAATATTTTTAACGCAGCCGACCCGGACGGATTATTTCCAACGCAAACCGTTGATGATGTTTGCAATAACACTCTTTACGATCCGACGAAAGGGATTGCCTTAGAAATGTAAGTATTTATGTGCCTGTCATTTTATTTTTTTTAGCCATTTACTTGCGAACTTGTTATTTATCTTAGTGTGCTTGTCATTAGGAGAAAAAGCACTGTTCTGGATTATTATATGGAGGGTTGTAGTAATTCATCTCATTACATATAAAATGCTTCATTAAAATAGTAGGTATCCCCACTTATAGATTAGTTTCCAATTAATATTATGCTAAAGTCCTGTTTTGTTCAAACTCGTTCAATTTTTTTATAACATTCCTTTGCAAGTTTTAAATAATTTTATAAACTCCATAATAAATGAAATGTTATCGGCATTTTCTTCTAAAGGACCTTTTCGGAGCGGTTCGAAGATATCTTCACATTGTAATACTCTGCATATGTTTTAAGCAATTGAGTTTTTATTAAAAAAAGATTCAGTATGAACTAATGAAATTAATTATTCTTTCTCCGTTAAGGTCCGATGAGGATTTGACTCGTGTTATACAGTCTTTTCGGTTTGAAGAAACGCATGTCGTGGACCTCAATACGGAGGTAGAAGTTTTACCGCGCAGTCAGCCCAGCGATTGCCACATCATTAACGAAATAATGTAAGTTTTTTATTTTTATTTTGTTTCGAGCTTTTTTCGGGTAAGAAGAAGACGCAATGTATTTTCATCAATTTATTAAATGAAAGAAATCATGTTTTTTAGTACAATGACCAATTAGTTTCCATTAAATAAGCTACAGAATACACAAACTAATATTATTGGATGCAATTATTCATTTTATATATGTATATGTACGAACAAAACATCATACTATACAACGAGAGCGCACAATCGTAAAACGGCTTTTTATCTGTCTGCATACCATTTCGTCGTTTCGTTGAGGGTGACAGGGGTCGAATAATTTTTAAAAATTTATAAATTCCTTACCACGTGACATATGAATGAGAAATAAAAGGCAGTACATCCCGCAAGTATTACTAAGATATTCTTATAGCAGGAAGGGATTCCACATACCTTCGGGGATATGCAACTGCTCGAGAAATTTTACAATAATGGTCAATCCATGGCTGAGTCTCGAGTGAATCAAAATAGTACATGCGGTCCCTATTTTTAAAATAGATTGCAAACCAATGAATCCCTTCACTACCAATAACATCTGTGTTCACAATAAGGCTACCGTAATCTCTCGTAGTTGGTAATTTCAATGTTTCATTCTTCGCAAACACACCGATAAATTGGAACGTGTGATTCGTTCACTATTCATTACTCTCTGAAGTGTATTCACATTCATTTTAAAAGTTATTGACAACGCTCCTAAATCTGTCAACTTCTATTATGGCTCGTGACTCGAGGTATACTAGTACACTAATAGGCGCGTCTATCGGCTTGGCGAATTCCAATCTGACTGAGATGTTTCCACTCTGTTGTGGACTTAAGTGTGTATTTACACTAGCAGATAAGTCAGGTGTGATGTCAAACGGATAAAGGTTAAATTGATCGATGAATTCTTTCTACGTTACCCGAAACCCGATCTCATCACAAGCACTTATAATATGGGCCAGATTACTATATGCTCTCGCGCAAAGCGGGAACACAGCGTCTGATGAATAATTCATATCCATAGCCCCACCCAACGCAACGCCACTGACGTATAGAATTAAATTTTTAAGGCTGAATTCTCAAATTTAAAGGCACTCTTTTTATATTTTCCATTCACCGAAACGTGGTCCTGCATTCTAATTAATATCCTTTTAGGTAGAACTCACAGGGCGATGTTTTCTATCTGTTTCGAAGCCAACCGTGCTGGCACCGTGTATAGTTTGATCTGTACTCTGTTAATTGGGTATTTTACTGTGGCATGTAGTAAGTTTTTCTCAATTTCTATTTGTTTAGGTGAACTTAATTTCACTCGCCGTACGCGTAGGTATGTCTCTATAATGTGAATCACAACGGGTTTTGTTCCCTCTTCTTGATCAGCTCCCAGATTTAAACATATCTCAGGATTCGTGCGGTTGAGCTTTATTTTCATATCCACCCCATTCACAAACAATTTCTCCTGGAATGTGAAATCTGTATGCAAGTGTCCAAAACATTTTTATACCTTTTTAGAATTTTTAAGTTTGTCCTTTATACTACTTTCATCTTTAGCTTGATAATAGCCTTCGGCACTTAAAAAGGTATCCTTCGCTTCTTTGGAAAAGTTCAGCACATTTTCCAGATAGGCTCGTAGGTGATAGTACCCCGTTCCTGCCGATATATTGACCTGATTTAAATATACATCACACTGGTTGAATATGGAGTGCAGAAAGTTTGTTTCAGGGTATACAGCATATTTGTCATCGCAGTCCGTTCCATCAGAATGGGCTATACGTAGTTTAACGTACATGTGCAAACAGCTTGGATCAAAAAAGCAAGGGCCTGAGCTGGGTATCACGAATTCTATTGGAGCACTCGGGGAACTAATTGTGTTTGAAGGGTTAATTGTAATAAAGTCACTGTGCTCAATAGAAACTTGAGTTGGCGGCATGTCAAAGAGGGACAGTTACGATTTACAACATTGTGAACTACACGGATGGATGAAGCGTGCCATGACGAGTCAGAAACAGTCTATGATTCAAGAGATCAATGTCCTTAGCTTATATCAGTCAAAAAAATGGTCAACCATAGGTTTCATACGTTTAAAACATACGTTTAGAATCACTTCTTCCCAACAGCCCTCTTCTTCTTCCCACCACCACGCATTTTTCTCTTTGCATCTTTGACGATTTCGTCCCGTATACCGCTTTAAGTGTTTTTTAGAGCTTCTTTATGTTTAGCCCCAGCCAATATGTCTTCTGCCGTGTTAAAACCTGATTGTAGCGCTTTCCTCCCGAGGTATCTGGCTCCCTTTTTAATGAAGGGGACAGCTGTACGTAGTATGGTTGAAAAAATGGATCCATGTTCACTACCACGCTGGTATCTCACACCTCGATAGACTGTGAAAGGTTTTCTGTCCATTATAACTCAGTGCGTCGAAAGTCCAGCTTCACTGTTAAGCTCCCATCACCGAATGGGAAATTTTTTCTCTCAATCGTTCTTATATATATTGAGATGTTGGCTATTAGATTACTTGCGACATTCATATAATGGGGCCTGTCATATGTAGTACTCACGCTCTTCCCTCTATGGTTGGGGATGTGTGCAATGCGCAGCAGGCGTGCCTGGGTATCCCCAACAAACTGGTGCTCCGCTATATTGCTGTAAATATAGCACATATCTGGAGGTGGATATCCATCACCCAATTTCTCCAATTTCATCTGGTACATTACGCTGGACAAGTCATGTTTTGCCTCGTGAAAAGTATCTCTTTGAAAGGCTGATCGATATCGCCCCTCCGTTATAATTTTGAACAGTCCTTTGTCTTTAATATTTCTGTTAGCCTGTACTTTTAGGGTATACTAAATCGTCCGTAAGATTTGAGTTTTTTAAACTTGCGTTTAAGTCTCTCACATCCTCAGCCGCACCATAGCAGCCCGGACCTAGTGTTACTACTGTACTGTAATACCGAGCATCCCCAATCCGGGCGATAAACATGGTTTCATCCCGAGTTACTCCGGCTTTTTCTCACTCATTACAGTCTCTAAGAATCGTAAAAATGGGTTCTTTATAATTAATATTTAAAAAGAGGTGTCCAGCTGAATTTTGCATATACCCACCTCATACGAATCACGACCCAGTTCAATGGGGCCATGTAGTTCTGTTACAAAGTTGTCCAGGGTGTTGTTAGGATGTACAGACAGGGACGAGGAGGGTGGTAGTGTGACGTACAAATGGTTAGACGCCATGTTGCATACTATTTAAGCTTCATTATTGCAGCAGCTTTTACATAGGTGTTGAAGCTTTCTGGATACCCTAGCCATTTCACCAGGTATATTTTTCTCTTTCCTGAACCTTTGCTTCCTATGATTTTTTTCAATTTTAAACACATTTTTTCCTAAATTAAATGTCACTTTCTGCAAATCCTCTCGGTAAAAGCCTCCTGCAATTTCTTCCCCATTCAAATCTTCAACGTAATACAACATTATCTCGCCTTATGTCTCACAGCTCTAACTTTAAAAATCTCACGTGTCCAGCCTTGCTCAAATCCCTTCGCGAGTTTATTTCCCGAACGCGATAACCTTATATAATCATTGATTTTGAAACGCGTAGGTTGTGGTGATGGTGTTCCATCTCTTCTCACATCAGACTCTGTGTGCTTACCTCTTTCTAAAATCTCGTTAGGTGTTGTCCCAATCGTGCGATGGTGTGAGCGGTTGTAGGATGAGGCCAAAGATTCCAGAATGTCTATAAATCTGTATGTGTTTTTATGTGTAAAATAGTGGTGCATGCGTTCCATTATGGTACGTTAAACTCTTTCAGCTAAAGAGGCCTTATGTATAGAATTGGTAGTGTAGTAGCTAATATTAAACTCTATCAACATGTTCTGAAAAGCTCGGCCTACAAATTCTTTCCCCATATCCGTACGTAAATAGCCAGAAACCCTCTTTTCTTTCAACATCAACGTTTTGGTGGCTTTAGTAACTGTTTCAGGCGATTTATTTTTCAGAGGAATTAGCCACAGATATCTAGAGAATACATTTATTATGAAAAGGATGTAGCGGTAACCATCGTTATACACTGAATATCTTTGTATGTCTGTTAAATCTGCTTGCCAAATAGAGTCACTCGAAGCCGCTGTTGTCTTGGCTGTTTTAAACCTTTTTCTCACCGGCTTATGAAGTGTATAAGTGTCCTGCTCCCGCGAAAACCTCTCAACATCTTTTTACCCTACTCCATCATTGTAAACACTTCTGTACAGTCTATCTACGCCTCCGTAGGAGGCTGGGCTAGAAATGTCATAATAACATCTTAATATGTTAGCCATTTTCGTATTTTAGAGGCACGTAGGTAGGGATGACCGTTGTTTAGCCTCTTCTTTCTCCTCTTCAGAGTTGTTACCGCTGGGGTTGATGGCGTTCTCAATTGTGTCACATGCGATGTATGTTCCAAGTCTTTTAACCTGTTCAGATTTCCTATCATTGTTTTGGGGACATTTATTTGTTGTAGTCTTGCTTTAATATGCTTCCATCCTGATGGTGAGGTCCTATCCCACTTTCTCACCAGATCATGGACGATGTCTACGATATTCGATCCCTGTACCTTTGCTCCTTCCACAATGATCTCACCTGCATCGGTCCACTGTATGTTGGGATCCTCATTCAATAGATTATAAAGACTTAAACCTTTACTCCTCAATGTATTTGGGAGGGTACTTTTTCTTACATGCTCGATATGTTGTCTGGCCGACCCGTTACTCTTTGGTTGGTCAGTTCTATCGTCGGACACAAGTCCTATGTCACCATGCCCATCGTTGTCCGTGCTGTGCCTAATAACCACGGTGATCTCTGTCAGATTCTTCTAATTTTCGTACCCGTGAAGAAATTTCTGCAGAGCTTCTTGGTATAAGATTCTTTTCTCATCAGGTGTTTTCTCACTGTTTAATAGGGTAAACAATTCGCTTTCCATTCTTTTAAGCCTGCTTTTACTGGGTTCAAGAACCGTGTCTGGACTCTTTCAACTTTGCAGTGAAGCATACACCTCGTGTGGAATCACTTTCTTCATTATAATCTAGTCAGTAAAGGACCCAAAACTGAAAATAAGATCGGGAGGAATGACCCTCTTCTCTGTACAATAATTCGTTTTTTCTTCCCCACAGTTTGAATTTTACGAGCGAGTGTACGTATTATGTTCTTGTAACGGCGTAGGCGAGCCTTCTGAGGGGGTTTCATTGATACATTGCAATTTATAACGTTAAGACAGATTTCACAGATGCATTTTAAAAAGTGGAGTCGATATTTTTAGCAAGCATCTGCTGCATTGCCCCGGGCAGTCGATGATAGATTTTTATTAATTCATGGTATTTCTTTAGCCTCTTTGTCATTCTGGAATATACATCGTTTCAGGCTCGTTTGGAAATATATTCGTTCTTAGAAGCACCCTAAACGTGTTTCGCGGATGAAAGTCACAAAGTAAATATCCGTAACGCTGACTTGTAACTTCTTTATAAACTTCCAAAAACTCGTTACGCTGATTCGGGAACATTTGATTGGCTAATACCCCAATTTGTGATACATCTCTACGTTGTGGGAATAAGACTAGATATTGTGTATTTAACGACACATCCCGCATGTATCTATATTTGAAAAATAGATTCTGATTGATGAAGAACACGCCTGTGTTAAGATGGCGGGAGAATACTGTAAATGTTTTGGCAAACGTTTTATCCCTCTCCAACATGAGATCGTGAATTACAATGACTGTATACTCATTACCCTTTAATGAATTAACATCATATACACCTTTGTGGAACAAAATATCATGGTACTCGTTGAACACTGATTGATACGTCGAATAGCACCATATAACTTTATGCACAAGTTTTGAGAACATTTCTCCCTTTTCTTTAATGATTTTAAGCATAAACACCTGTTTACCACATCCTGTCGGGCCAGATATAATACATGTGGATGGGCTCGTGACCCTGAATTTTTCTACAGAATCCATCTCTAACACGTCACACTCCTCAGTGGGTCATTTACAAAATATAATAAAAATTTAAGTGGTGATCCTTATATTCTAGTCTTGTTTTTCCTCTTCTTCCAGAGAACCGCGAATCACGATGAGGTACAGCATCATGTCCTGATCACCGATATTACAGATGACCCCTATGACAGTGTAGTTGTCACAGACTCCAACCCCGCTAACGAACCCACACCAGCGACACCTGTAGCAGGCGACAATTCAAAGCGGAGGTCTGATGAACAGCCCTCGACGCCAGGTATAAAGCGTGTCAGGATTGCGCCGTTTGTTAGACTATCAGTAATAGAACCCCCAGCACTCTACGTCCTACGACAGAACCCCCACAATAGTACCTTCCTCAAATGAAAATATACCCCCTTACACCTGTTCAATTCCGGGTACATCCTCCACAGCAGTAGCAGCTTCTCGTGCTGTAGAGGATGGTATAACATTCGAGTTGGTGTGCACCGCCACCCCTACCCCAGCCCTGACTGGAAATTGGGATATAGTCAGGATTGATCCTAGAACCATGTATAGCAATGGTGTTGAACACGGACTACGGCGTGGGGTTGAACGTATTGTGGAGTTTTCCCTTCAGAACCGCGACGAACATGAAGTTTGGACGAGGCTGTCCTTCGGGTTTGGGGCAGATGACGGGGATGTAGATGATTTTTGGGTAGTAATACCATTCAGAGGCTTCAAAGCTGTAGATATAGAGTATATATTAAGCCGTATAATGCAGGCTTCTCAAAGTACAGCCTTCAATATGGACAACTTCACGGTAATTATTGAACATGTATTCCGTGTTGCGGGTCATAGTTTCACACCTTATACCCTTAACTTCAATTCTCAGGCTATTTACAGACGCATATAATCGCCGATCGTGGTTGCGGCTTTATAGCAGTACTCTTGGCTCGTATGTTCACTGTGCTAAATATACGGACGCAAAAAATTTGGTTGCCTACGGTTGTGCAGCGTGCCCGTAAACTAGCTTCAGATTGCAAGCTTCAGTTTGAGCGTAATATGGGTTCTGAAGAGCTGAGAAGGGTAGGACAGGAAACGAATGCTCGTATAGTTGTATTTGGAATGGATGAACGTCGTAGGACTGTGTATGTTTTTAAAAGCTGTGTGAGAGAGCGTACAAGACCCCTACTTATTTTAGGGCTGTCAGGGACAACGTATCTCCCCATTCGTAATATAAGGGACCTCTACGCGAGTTATGATTAAAGTACAAAATATGGACGGCATCATGATCTGTGTAAGGGGTGTCTCGAGTTTGCGGATGATATAGTGAAACATTGTAAGGATTGCCGCATGGTATGTGCGCAGTGTAAAAGCTCCAAATGTGAAAGCCGTGTGGTTGAAGCTGAGAAGAGGGACTGTGATGTATGCAGACGCACATTTTTCAATAATAACTGTTTTGAGCTCCATAAGTCAATTGGCACGTGCAGGAAAATGAGAATCTGTGAATGTGGTATGTTTCATATGATGGATAATTGGAAGAATTTCAAGCATAAATGTGATGAAATTCATTGTTCTACATGCCATGAAATATATAAAGCGGTTGGAGTAAAGCATGTGTACTGTGTACTACGATATAGAAACATATACTAACGCTGAAACCAAAGAGGTCATTCCACATTTAATTTTAAGCCAGACTATCTGTGATGAGTACGTGGAGGTCGAGTGTGATGGGTGTCACAAACGATTGCACACGACAGTCCCGTGAAACTCTTTGTGTCTTATATTGTCAAGTTATCGGACAAGTTCAAAAAAATGACTGTATATTCTTACCCATAACGGGGCAAAATACACTGACACCATTTTTACCAAAATCGATCAATATTTAGGGGTCGCGCATCGACCTTGAAAATTTCAATTTTGGAAATTTGGCCAAATTGACAATTTTTTACTGAATAAAGATAAATCATCAAATGACCATATTTTCTGAATCCTCTCAGTGAAAGAAATCCTCTCAGATACTTACCAAGTTGATCGGACAAGTGGTTTAGAAGTTACACTCACCTAGAAATAACATTAAAATTTAAAATACCGTATTTGTCCCCCGTTATGGACGTAATCATAGCATCAGTAGCTGGCGCATCCTAAAATCCCAATTACACACACACGCTATGTCTATGACCAATATTTTTACTAATCACAGTTTGCTTTTTACAGATCAACTGTGTCAATTGATTCTTGTTTGATAAGTCTAGACTTTAGTACAATGGATAAACTGTTAACAACCAGGAGTGGGAAAACTCTGAAAGTTACTTATTCTGGAAAAGAGAAAGCAGCAACAACAGCACCACCTTCTCTAAGGTCAGCCACGGACGTCTTCTTAATTGGTCAGCCATCTTCCTCGATCGGTGGTGCCAAATTGCAAACTACCCATCAAGTTCTCCAGTACTTCTTCTATGCCAAGCCAAGCAGGAAACTACTGACAGGAAGGCCGCCGTAAAAGACACGGTGGCCAATGTTCTGGCATTTTGGAACATGGCACGTATAAAGACGATCACGAGGCGTAACTGCGAAAGAAAACTGGAGTTACTGTGGGAAGAGTGGCGCTCGCTGCAGAAGAGCAAGATGAGAGACAGTGACGCGGGAAAAGGCAGGGAGAAGTTTTCAGAAAATCTGAACAAGCTCTGGGACATCGGAGCTCCCGATGCTATTGAAGAGATACAGAAAAGTCGACTGCTCTCAGACAACAACAAACAAGAAGATATTAAATTTTATGAGGATCAACGGGGCCTGCGCCAGGCAACAATGAGTGGGAATGATAAAGTGTTCGTTGTCAAGAGAAAACGGCAACTCTCAAGACAACAATCTCGTGATGAGCCAGGCACCTCAAAAACGAAATTAGGAACCGAAGCTGAGAGCGACGATGAATCTATAGAAAGCAGATCATCGAGCAACTCCGAATCACAGCTAGAACCACCATACCGACAGCCGAGAGAATCAACTGTATCAATCAGCCTTCCTCACCGCATCCTCAATGCACCGGCTGTTATTGAAGTGGCTGATCGCTTCCGGATGTCCAATAATCAGGTGTGTATATCAGTAATGATCTTTCCTTGACAAAGATATAATAGACGTAACGACGGAAAATTTAGTGATTATTTTGTCACATAAAAACCATACGCATCCTTGTCAATTTCCTTTCAATTTCGCACATAGGTGGCAAGTGTCGTGGCGGCAGTCCTACGTTCGGCAGATCCGCCCGCAGACCTGGACAAATTCAGTATCTCGAAGGACACGTCTCGCCGTGGAAGAGTGGCACATCGTTGTGAAGTGTCGACAGCTGTGCAGAAATCCTTCGTATCTCCGAGGCATGCTGTCGTCCACTGGGACGGTAAAGTAATCAAGGTCAGTTTTGCCTCCCGTGGACGACAGTGAATTAACATGTTCCAGTGACGACAGTGGATTGACATATTCCAGTGGACGATAATGGATTGGCATGTATGACATACGTTTCAGGACTCTCTTGGATCATTGGAGCACCGCCAGGCGATTCTCATCTCAGGAGCTCCCCAATGCACAGAAGGAAAGTTGCTGGCCGTTCCGACTGTTGCTGACAGCACCGGTCTGTCCCAGGCCCAGGCGACCTTTCGTGCTCTCAAAGACTGGGGATGCTAGAACAACGTGATTGGACTGTGCTTCGACACAACTTCCTCCAGTACGGGGAGAGTGCAGGGTGCGGTGGTCCGGCTGGAGAACATGCTTGGTAAACCGCTCTTCCAGCTGGGCTGTCGCCATCACGTTATGGAGCTCATCTTGGGGGCAGTGGTCATCACCGCGTTTGGAAGAACCACAGCACCAACTGAACCTTTGTTCCAGTACCTGAGGAGAAGGTGAATTTCAAGTCTAAGGCGCATTTGTTTTCTCCAATGATTTTTTGCCTTCAGAGCAATTGAGATTTCAGCGTCCTTCTACTAATGATGTTAATAGCAGTCGAAAAGGGAAACTTCAGTCGTTTTCATGCAATATTTTCATAACTCCCCTTTCAGGTGGGACAAGCTCGACCTCTCGACTTATCGCGAGCTGGAGATCGAGCATTTGGCGGAGGTGACGTGGCTGATGGAGCTCCGAGATGAGGCAGTCAAGTTCCTCGGCACCGCTTCTGGTCTTGTCAGAGAAGACTACCGAGAAGTGGCGGAGATTACACTCCTGGTACTCGGGGCCCAGCCACGTCGTGGCACACAGTTCATGCGCCCAGGAGCCTACCATCATGCGAGGTGGATGGCCAAGGTTGGTATTTTGAATTAGAAGTTAAATATTGTATTGCCTTCTGCAAACAGCCATTTGAAGTCCCTACCAGAAAAAATAAGATAACTAATTTACCATTAAGCAAACTTATATGGAGTGGTATCGGTATTTATACATCACAGTGCGTATTCGTTTCAGATCATCTACTACACGAAGCTCCTGATGTTCAGCGGTCAGCTGGAGTTCGACGACGAGCTGGTACAGAAACTTCAGAGAGTGGTACTATTTACTGCACTCCTCTACGCACCTGCCTGGCTGGCGGCTCCTGTCGCAGCTGATGCCCAGCTGAATACCTTGTGTTGTACCAGCGTCTTCTGCAGTACAGGGCTGTGGATCGCGAGATTGCAGAGGCCTCACTGGCAGTGATCAGGCGGCACTTGTGGTATCTGAGGCCTCAGACCGTCGTTTTCGCCCTCTGCAGTGACAAAGTGGAAGACACTGTGAAGCACGAGATGGCAAAGAAGCTGTGCCGACTCGCTGTGCCCGAGGACTTCACGTATGACAACGTCTCGGTTGATGACACGACGCGCCTTCCGGACCTGATCGATGAGTCATCGTGGTTCGTGTTCACAGGCCTGCAGGTGTGCGCGTCTACGTGGCTCACTCTGCCGGTGAATAAGTGGGATCAAGATAAGAACTGCTGTGATCTGAAGAATGTCATCTCGCATCTGAAAGTTACCAACGACGTGGCAGAGAGAGGGATAAAACTGATAGAAGATTACGCGAACACTGTCACAAAAGACGAGTCACAGCTGCAGGGTCTTCTTCAGCTCGTGGAAAAGAGCCGGAAAGAACTCGGTGACTTCAAGAAGTCGTCACTTGTCAAGATGACGTAGCGCAGAGGGAAAGGGAGTTAGCAGAGAGAGTACATGGCGCACGCCTTAAGATGACGTGTGTTCTAACCACGATTCATACAGTTTTTGAACCTAGTTAGGGGCACCAGAGTAAGTGCTTTTAGTGATATCGGTAAACCGTTTTAATACAAAATACATTTGATCTTTCCTTATTCGTTTTATCTTATCCTAAAAAGCAGACAATGGCAGACAGCATATGGAGGTACGGGGACAAATACGGTATTTTAAATTTTAATGCTATCTCAAGGTGAGTATAACTTCTAAACCACTTGTCCTATCACCTTTGTAAGTATCTGAGAGGATTTCTTTCACTGAGAGGATTCAGAAAATATGGTCATTTGATGATTTATCTTTATTCAGTAAAAAATTGTCAATTTGGCCAAATTTCCAAAATTGAAATTTTCAAGGTCAATGCGCGACCCCTAAATATTGATCGATTTTTGTAAAAATGGTAAAATGGTGTCAGTGTACTTCCACTGAACCAAATCATGGGAAAAACTTTGACCAGCTATAATTTTAAAAAAAGTGAAAAGTGATCCACCCTATTGAGCACGAGTCATCTGAGATATTTACAGGTGATCCCTTGAAAAGAGGCAACAATACAGATGCAAATAAGAGGTAATGTACAGTTTAAAGACACTTTATTATTCACACCTTGTAAATTAGCAAAGCTACCCAAGGTGATGGGCGTAACCGCTGAAGTTTCAAAAGGATATTTCCCTGACACATTCCTCACTAGCGAAACTTTAAATTACGTAGGACGATCTCCACCTAAACATTACTTTAACTATGAATGTATGAGTACAGGTGAACGTGAAGATTTTGACCGCTACTGCAACAGTTTTAATGAATCTAATCCTTACAATATAGCTGATGAATGTGAGCTTAGAGTATGTTTCTAGGCCTTTAGAAAGATGTACATAGACCATTTCAAATGCGATCCGTTGCACGTCGCAACCATTGCCTCATTGTGCTTTACGGTGTTCAAGAACAATTTCATGTCTGAAGACACCTTAGCCTTCATTCACAGAAACAATCCCCGCAGTTATGGGCACAAGGCTATTTACTGGTTCATACACCTAGAGCAGCAGACAGGTGTATACATAAAACATGCCCGCAACATGGGGGAAGTACCCATTAAGGTTAATGGTCGTATTTTTTGGGTTGATGGTCTAAGCGAAAACCGTGCCACTGGTGAGAAGACTGTACTCTTTTAACGGCTGCTGGTGGCACGGATGCGACGTCCTGAGTGTGGAATCGTAGGAGATATCCACGGTAGATCTCCTGCCGACAGTCTTGCATGGACCCGCACCCGCGATCAGTTAATAGGCACCCAGTTCACTCACAAGGTCTTGTGGGAGCATGAGTATGATGCACGGATGGAAACAGATGGACAGTACCGTGAAGAAATAAACACGATCAAGCGTTCAATAGTGCTGGATCCTCTTAAATGCGGTGATAGCTTGTTCAGTGGGTGTACAAATCCCTTCAATCTACTGTATAGTTTCTGCCTACGGATGGAGTGAAACTCCATTACTACGACTTCTGTTCTTTATATCCCTACGTGATGAAGAACATTCCGTACCCCGTGAGTCCACATGAAAAACTGGTGGGACCTGACCTGCCCACCATCAAGGTGTTCTCAACAAATTTGAACAGGTACTATTTCGGTCTTTCTTTCGTAGATGTGCTCCCCACCTCGCGATTTATGGATGTCGAGCTTGCCCGTCGTTATAGACAACAAGCTCATGTTTCTCCCGTGCTTGAAGTGCGCAGAGGAGAACAATGGCGATGTAATCACACAACCAACAAGCGTAAGATCAGAGGTGTGTATATACAAGCCCTGAGCTGAACCTAGACGTTCGCCATGGCTACAGGATATTGAAGATATATGAGGTGTGGAGGTTTCAGAAGCTACCCAACCTTTTCACGTCATATATAAACACCTTTTTGAGGGATAAGGTAGAGGCATCAGGGTATCCGCGAGGAGTTGATACCGAAGATGAAAAATCGACTTATATTCAACGTTACCGGGACCATGAAGGGATGCAGTTTGACCGTTCCCAAATTGTAAAGAACCCAGGCAAGCGCTTTAGTGCAAAGTTGTGTCTAAACAGTCTTTCGGGAAAATTTGCACAGAATACTGGCAAGGGGAACGTACATTTGGCTCAAATTTATAGTGAAGCCTGGAATTAATCCAACGCTCCCGATAAAGAGGTCATAGAGATCGTGAATATAGGTAATACTTACATAATAGAGTACCACATGACCGAAATGGCCACAGATACATCACGGGTTACAAACATACCTGTAGCCAGCTTCACAACGGCCTACGCACGCACCAAACTTTGGGGTCTATTGCATTCTCTTGGACGGAGGGTTCTGTACACCGATACAGATAGTGATATTCACAGCGAGGGATGGTGAATACATACCACCTACTGGTGAATTCCTCAGAGAGTTGACTGGTGAGATCAAGGATTGAGTATGGAGACATCGCATACGCCGACTCTTTTGTTTAAACAGACCAAAAACTTATCGGGTACGAGTGAGGGTGGGGGAGGATATGAAATAGATCGTGAAGGCGAAGGGTATCACGATCAACCAGGCGAATCGGCGGGTCGTTAACTTTGAATCGTTGAAGGATCTAGTGTACAAGATGAGGGCGAACACCCGCCCCGACTAACTGTAGGGACCCACAATTTTCAGGCACAGAAGCTGGGGGCCGTGAAGGAACTTAGGGGTACGAAGGTTTGCCGTAACACCTATAGGAAACGTTACCAGGTTCCTGGTACCTATGATACCGTACCCTTTGGATACCATAATCTTTGTTTTCTTATATGTCTTTTGTTAACGATATGTTTATTTATTACACGTATTTGTAAATAAATAATTCGTTTATTAAATAAATCGTGTTTCAATTAGCGTTTCCCTTTTTCCTTTGTGTCTGTGTGTGTACAGGAGAAAGTTCTAAGCTCCGCCCATGTATGATAGGCCACGTGAGTCGTGCTACTACCTGGGCATATCTCTTCCCTGCGTGCTCAGTTGACCGCTGCAAGCCCTGGATCTTAGCCGTGTATTTTCCCACGTAGACAAAAAATAGTAATGGCTACCTTTAATATTGCCTTTTCGACGTTTATGAAGTGGTATTCGGCAAAGTGTGAAGATAAGGTTCCTGAATGGCTCCCTATTCCACCCTTCTTTGATACTTTTAAGGCTCCATTGAACCGTGCGAAGCTCGAGGAACAACAGGTACAAATACTCTCCGAGTATTCTGGCGAGAGCATTGCGAGATTTCGTGGTACAAGTTCTGTACTGAATTATGTTGTAGGACTAAACTTTATAAAAGGTTACATATATCTTAAAGTGGAAGAAACAACACGTGCAGAAGAGAAGCAACGGTTATGGTTAGTGAGTCTTGTTGATGAGTGGTGTGACAAGCGATATTATGTCATGTTGCATCATACCGAGTACGCGTACCTTGCGGCTGAGAATGTAAATCTTGTCATAATGGAGAATCTTAAGTATTTTTTCCACTGCATTAATATATATCATGAGGTTTGTAGTGAGGTTGTGGCTAAAGGCCTGCGTGAGTTTTTAACAGAATTTAGAGACGAGTATCGTCTGCTAAGCAAAAAGGAAAAATATGGGCATATATTTCTCTCAAATAGTGCGCCGGAGTGTGAATAAAATGTGTTTAGTTCGTGAAAATGAACGAAAATGTCTGGTGCGCATTCTAGGGAGTGGGAGTGATAAAACATTAAAATTGGTATTGCTTCATGTATCGGAAAATTTCTCAACACACCTATAATGGGATACAAGTATTCACGTTGGAAGAACGCCGTACACGATTCACCAACTTATGGTGTGACTCACACCATACTATTATTTTGATGGTTATACTCCATCATTTTGTATTTCTTATATTATTTTTTTATTATTATTTTATATATATATATATATATATATATATATATATATATATATATATTCCTTGTTCATATTTCTTATACTATTATTAATTTTTATTTTATTTTTTTTATCATATACTGTATATTCCACCGTTTGTATAGAATGAACGATTGTATATTTCTTTTCTATATATTTCATTAAATTGATTCCAATAATTCGTCTAAATAAACAGAATGATGTAATGGTGTTTTATTTCATTCTTTTGGTTGTATATATAAACATTATTATTTAATTATATATATACCAAATGGCTGGCTACGTCTTCTAAACCGATTGGGTGCTTAAGACATCTAAACCAACTGTCAAGAATATCTGCTTTAATTAAATAAATAGCGCAATCTGGCAACTCAACCCTAATAATGTACACCTGACCATAATTAAATTATATAGGGGTATCTGACAACTCATCTACATATAACTAAATAAATAGAATATATAGTGGTATCTGGCACCTCTACATATATAAATAAATAAATAGAATATATAGTGGTAGCTGGCAACTCACCCTAATAAGGTATACCTGAACATAATTAAATTATATAGGGGTGTCTGTCAACCCCAGACCCTCTATATAACAGCTGCGGATCCCCTGGACGCTCATTATGCGACGGACTCCGCTGGAATAAAGAACTCTCCCTCTCTCCTTCTTAGGTTAAGGCTTAGGTTAGGATTTCCCTTTGTGGGGTGAGGACTTCCCAACTTCTCCCCCAAAGACCCTCCTCCTTCTCCTTTCTCTCTCTCTCTCTCTCTTAGGTTAAGGTTACCCGTTTGGGGGAGGTCATCCTCCCTTCTCCCCCCAAAGCTCCCCCCTCATTGCAGCTTGGGGGATAACCCCTCCCCTTGCTGCAAGACCTCCCCCTTTTTCAACAACCCACTCCCCCTTTGTTGCATACCACCCTTGCAACATCCCCCTTTTCAACATTGATCGACATTTACAACATTGCATTGCACTCTCCCATTTTTCGCTCGTACTACTACGACCTACATGCCAACATCAAACTAAATACTGTTCAACTTCGCTGTATACCTTTCTCCTAATTCTTCTGACTAACCAAAGTTCTTTAACTACCTTACTTCCAAAGTGGAATATATTCTATCCCACTCTCCTTTTGTTGAAATCTCCTAAAATGGAGATTACACTCTTCACCACCACTGTGACTTTCCTCCCATTCCACTAACATCCTTGGTGAACTAGCTTACAGCTTTGGGATCAATGAAAGAAAGCCATCCCCAGCCTTCTTTAGTTAGCTTCATAAGGCTAACTAACGAAAATATCACGACCTAACCTAACCAATCGTTAGGTCAAATGTACGCCCTTGACGACTGGTTAGGTTAGGTCGTTATATTTTCGTTAGTTAGCCTTATAAAGCTAACTAAAGAAGGATGGGGGTGGCTTTCTTTCATTGATCCCAGCTTTTCTATCCTCAATATACTAGAGCAGATTGTACATCACCCTACTCATATCTTCGATCGCCTTGGAGATAGGTCCAATATTCTGATACTCTGGATTTTTTTCTCATCTCTCATCCTTCTTCTTTGTTAAATTTTTTTCTCCGTTGGGCTCCTCCTACCACAATCTTATATCTGTTTCCTGTCCTATCGCTCCAATTCGGCTTTTGAATCCTCCCAAAAGGAGACGTCTTTGGCACTTCAGCGCCGCTGAATGGGAGACCCTTATGCAGTACTTCTGTGATTCCCCATAGGATGATACTGCTTCCGTAGCCTGGGCCCCTCCGTGTGTGCAGAGGGCATTACACATAAGATTCTCTCGGTCATGAAGGCATACATTTCACATTCTATGCCTACTACTAATGCAAAAAACCAAGGTTTAACTTTGTTTGTTCCAATGCTGTCCGCTGTCCGCAACAGGGAGGAGACTTTCAGAAGGTACCGTCGCCATCCAACTCCTAACTCTCACTCAGCTTATATTTGTGCCCGAAATCGCGCAAAATCTGTCCTTCGACTCGCCAAATATTGTTTCATCGTACAAAAATGTAAGAACTTGTCTAATTCTAATTGTTCACGCTTTTTCTGGCATCTAGCCAAAAACCTCTCCAACAACTTTACTTCCTCTTCTTTCCCTCCTGTTTTCCATTCCGACGGCTCAGTTGCCGTCTCGTCTCCTCACAAAGCTAAACTCTTCACTCAAACATTTTCCTCCAACTCAACCTTGGACGATTCCAGTGCCGTTCCTTCATCTCTTCCTCCCTCCAACTTGATTATATCTGAAATTAGAATCTCTCCCAAAGATGTCAGTAGTAGTGTTGAAAACCGGCTTGTAAAAACCGGTTTTCAACCGGTTTGTAAAATTCCCCTAAAAATCGAAAACTGGAAAAAAAAACCGGTTTTAACGATTGATTTTTATTTGGATCAAACTTGCCCGAACGTGCAGCTACGCGCTACAGCGCATAAAAAATAACTTCGAATACATTACCTATTAAGTTAAATTGTGACAAACTGGCAACTTCACTTCAGTATAATTTTTGCCTATCTGGCAACTCGATCTTCAGTTTGTCTCATCATGTAGGCTGTAGTGTAGAGTCAGTCGACTAAAGCCCTATTCGCAGTATAAGACCCTTAATGCCCTTTGTTTCTTAAGATGTCATTTCCAAAATAGGGATAAAATCTAAATTAATTTATATATTTTTTCTTACACGAAGAGTCAATTTTCTGTTTTCTAGGTATGGTTTTTTTTATTAAAAAATTTTATTTCAGTTTTTTCCAAAATAGAGATAAATTTTATTTTTATTCTTTATAATTTTTTTACGAAAAGTTTATTTCTTTTAAGTATAGATGTTTTATTTTAAAAAAATTATTTCAAATCTAAATTGTTTGAATAATGTATTATTTTGGCTAAAATAAAATATGTCAAAGTTGTCATTTTCTTATTCATATGCATACATATGATGCTGCATTTTTGCATTCTTTTGACCAAAAAACAGGCGATAAGCTATGCTTGTTAAGAGTTAAAGTCAGTACCTTTGAATTGTGGCTTTTAAAAATGACTATACTTTCCGGTCATAACCGGTTAAAACCGGTTTTCGAAAAACAGATCGATTAAAAACCGGTTTGTAAAGTTTCGATTATTTTTCAACACTAGTCAGTAGTATAGCCGCGTTTGGGGAGACACATGGATCAATTTGAAAATTTCCCCCTCACCATCCTTCATGACGGTCTCCCTGCCTTCATTCATAGGGATCCTTCATCCGTCCTTCATGAGGGTCCTTTATAAAGTGTCTTTCATGGTCTTTCATGAGGGAAAAAAAAATAAAAAAATAAAAATTTAAAAAAAATTGAAAAGGGTTCATCCTCGCCTTCCTTCACGAGAAAAAAAAAATCCTCCTGTGTGGTTCTTTCAAGGTCTTTCATGAGACAAAAACAAACAAAAACAAACAAACATTCGAGTACTTTTTGTTCCGGCTCGTTCCGTCGTGTTCGTGGGCCACCGCTAGTTTTATCTTTCTGGAAGCGTTCGTGCACAAGATGTATTTCTGGAGCACCAGGCTTCTGCTGATATATATATATATATATATATATATATATATATATATATAAAACTTAAGATATGCTAGCATCAAACTTATGTATCAGCTCATTACTTACAGTAAATTCTGTGTAAAATTGTAGATCCCCTCCGACATCACGGAGGACATGCGCAATACACAACTACAAACACAGTTAGGTAGACCAGTCATGAGTGGATTCTAGGGTCTTTGTTAGTCTGAAACATTATAACATTATAACAAATTAGCCGCATTAGATTTTAAAAACACCATGCGTCATGATTTTTTAAATGGTGAAACATAAACATGCTGCAAAATTAGTGGTGTTAGAGTTAGAGTTAGCGCAAACGGTACTCACATTACTTCACTCTAATGCTGATACTGAACGTGTGTTCAGTAACATGAATATTGTAAAATCAAAGCTGCGTAACAGAATGAATGTCATGACTTTGACTGCAATTTTGGTCATAAATATGGGTTGCGGCAACATGAAAAAATGTTATAACTACGAACTGCCTAAGAGTGTGATAAGTAAAATCGGAACAATTGATGTTTATAAGTGTTCAGTAAAACCAAGAAGTTCACAAGAGCAAGCAACATGTAATTACATTCGCAAGGAAGACGTACCTGATTGCAATTTGGCTGAATTTGAATAATTACTTTGTGTTAGTAAGTATTTTAATAATATTGTAGCTTTTTAAATAGTTTTTACTTTATTTATTATTAAAGTTATAATCTTGGATGTTCACTACCACAATTCTAAAACGTCTAATGTTATCTTTAGTGATTCTAAGTATTTAAATATGTAATTTCATTGTGGTTAATGTGTAATATGGAGGGTATTAAACTGATAATTCATTAGCTGTGTTAGAAAAGGAAAGTTTAAGTAGAAGGAAAGAAGAAGTTTTGCGCTTCTCTATTTGTAGCGACCTTTTTAACGACAATTCCTTTGAGTCTAACGATTTTTTAACTACTTTTGAAGGTACATCTAGCGACGTTCACAAATTTGGTTTGGTAACTCTGTGTATATGAACCTACACTGTGATAATAACAATTAGTCAGGAGGGCCAGAGACTGGCACAGCGCTCATGGTAGACTAATGCGGCCCATTATACTAACTCCTGGCCCTCAGTGTCTTTACTTCGCGTACAGGGAAACGGTACTACCCACAGGGCTACTGGCGCTGTAGGCCGTCTGAAAAACACACCTCCCTTATCATTCTTCATTTCTTTGACTTCGAAATTAACAAATCTAAACTCTCGTTTCAAGAATTGCAAATTAGCACTATTTTCAATTATGAATTTTCACTTATCACTTATTTAATAGAGAATGACCAATCTAGGGAATGTTGTTATTATTGCTGAGAAATAAATGCAATGCAAATTTTAAAAAGTTTAAACCAGTGCTTGTCAACCTTTTTTTGATTCACTCACTCCTAGACCAAGTCAGCCCATTCTCACTCACCCCTCTCTGAGATAGCTTCTCCAGCACGGTAAAGTGCATGTTAACTCCAGACAAACGAATTTGTATTTAATTTTTCTACTAAAGTTTTTCTCAGACTGGAAGGGGGAATGAGGAACAATAGTTAAATATTTAATTTTATTAACTGAACTTTACAAAAAATAATAAAAAAACTAAATATTTTTCTATTACAAACAAAAAAGTACAGGGCAGTCTCTTTCAGACTTTCATAATACAAACACAAAATAAAACAAAACAAAACAAACACTATACTTGAAACATTTCAAATTTGAAATACAATTCAGTGGCTAATTTGTTGTTGAATTTTACCTGCTAGCCTTTGTAAATGAACAAAACTTACGTAGCAAAAAATTTTCAATCCTCCACCTTCTAAAATCTAAACCGTGAATCAACCGTGAATCAACCGTGACACAATACTTAACAACGCTCAGGTCAGCTCGAAATTCGAGTATTTTCATTGATTTTCGTACTTTTTTAAATTGTTTCGATTCTGGAAGAAATTATTCTTTTATACAGGGTGTCCCAGAATTAACTATCTATTTCAATGAAATCGGACAAATTTAATAAAAACTGACATAATTTTGTGTTTATTACTAAATTATGATACAAAAACAAATAGATTTATAAATCATAAGTCAAAACTTTATTGAGAAGTTTCAACATGTGCACCGTCTTTATCTCTGCAAATTTCAAATCTATCCTCAGCGCTGCGAAACACATTTTGAAGCATTTCAGGTGTTATCTCCCGCACTGCCAACTGGATGCGTTCTTTAAGTTCAGCTAAACTATTGATCTTTTGGCGATAAACCTTTGTTTTTATGAAACCCCATGCTAAGAAATCCAGGGGTGTCAAATCCGGAGAACGCGGAGGCCAAGGTCGAGGTCCTTCACGTCCAATCCACCGATTCGGAAGGCGTCTGTTGAGGTATTCTCGAACAATTAGAGCATAATGACATGGTGCTCCATCTTGTTGAAACACAACATTATCAAGAATGCCATCATCAAGAAGCTGTGGTTCGAGAAACTGCTGAAGCATATCAAGGTAGACGGTAACTGTTACAGTTGCTTCCGCAAAGAAGAATGGGCCATAAATTTTGGATTTGGTCATTCCAAGCCACACGTTAACTTTTGGAGAGTCTCTTTGCCATTCTAAAAATAAAGCTATGAAAAACTATGAAAAAATTATGAAAATAAAATTATGAAAAAAATTTAGAAATGTATACATTTTTAACACATATTAAACATGATAAACATAAATAAAAGTGTGTTTTTAAAAAATTTGTCCGATTTCATTGAAATAGATAGTTAATTCTGGGACAGCCTGTATAAACCGCGTTACGGATATTAATTTTCACGAGCCTTAGGAAGAGTTAATAATGAAAAGCTAAATATTTAACATATTTGGGATAACCACATATACGAATTTCGCTCACCACTTCGTTCACCCTTGCATTTCGACTCACCCCAAAGTTTTCGTCGCTCACCCTAGGGTGAGCCAGTCACCCTGGTTGACAAGTACTGGTTTAAACCTTTCAGATGTTCCGTGCGATGATTCCTCATTTCACGGAGGCCAGGCTTGTTGCCCCTCTTAGTTTATAATACTAAAAATAAGTATACCTGATTCAGTTTAACTGTACATACTGTATATATAAGGTGGCCAATAAGTCCCAATCGGTTATAATTAAAGTGAAAATACAAAAACTCAAACAAAGTAAAACGTTTATAAGTTTAGAAATATTTATTGATGGAGCAAGTGTAGTTTACGTCCCCTTGTGGTGCCTAGTGTAGTTTACGTTCCCTTACATTATCCTAGTGTAGTTTGCGTTCCTAAATTTGTCCGCATATACCTAATCAAATAAAACGTTAAAACTAACGAAAATATTACGACTTAACCTAATCAATCGTCAATTTATATTTATATATATATATACACACAGTGGATGTGGATTCCGGTTAATGGGACCACATCGGGAAAATGCAATTTGGTCCCATTAAGCGGCTGGTCCCATTAAACGATGTTCCCTGAAATGGACAATAAACAACAAATTAAAGCAAAATCTCTTTATTAAACCACATGAAATTGTTTAAAACCTTACAGAAATATAAAATAATAGGTATGTATTTATTTAGGCATAATTAAGTACATATTTATCCAAGGTTGATTGCTGTGTTGATTCGATAGACTTCAAATAAACATAATCGTAGCACTGGTCAAGAGCAGACATGGGACTCTTTTCGTTGCCTTCCTGCATAAAGTAGCGCCGTAAAGTCTTCAATGCATTTTCTTGCATCCTTGTGTTTCACCCGCTCAGGCTCAGATGTGTCATCTTCGTCACTATTCAGTTCTTCTGAACATTTGCGACGCTTTGCTGCAATTTGGTCAACAATGTCTTCATAACCATCATCGCAGCATTGCAAATTTTCGTCAACACCGAGAAACTCTTCTGCATTTGTAACTCGTTGCTCTGACTGCACAGAGCTATTTTCAATTGATGCTGTTTCAATCTCTGAATGTTTGAAGCCACAAATGAGCAAAACAGTTCTGAATTGTATTAGATTCAATTTTGCGCCAGCTATCTGCGACAAACTGTATTGCTTGCAAAATTGTCACCTTTGAACTAACCTCCTTTGCTGTTGAGGAGGATGTTAAGAGATTTTCTTCGATGGCCTCAAGTGTGTAGTTCACCAGTTTGCTCCGATATGCTGTCTTCAAATTCTTAATGATACCCATGTCCAATGGTTGCATTAATGATGTAGTGTTAGAGGGCAAGAATTCTAGCTGAATTTTGTTCAGGCAAGCTAACTTAGGGTGTGCTGCACAGTTGTCAAGAAGCAAAATAACTTTTCTTGAGCTCTGTTGTAGTTCGGCATTCCAATTCTTTAGCCATTTTGCAAAGATTTCAGACGTCATCCATGCATTTGTATTAGCGTGGTAGATGACTGGTAAACCGTCCATTGTAAGTCCTTTGAAGCAACGAGGTTTTGCGCTTTTCCCAATCACCAGAAGCTTCCGTTTATCAGATCCTGACATGTTTGTACAACACAGTACAGTTACGCGGTCCATAGCCTTTTTCGAACCCACCAAAGTTTCGTGTTTGTAGACCAAAGAACCATCTGGTGGTGTGGCACGATAAAATAAGCCTGTTTCATCGGCGTTATAGATGTTATCAGCGGAAAACTGCTGAAGCAAGTTGTGTAATGTTGTTGATTTCCAAAGGTCAGCATTTACAACATCTGCACTGCCTTTCTCGCCATGTGCTTTCTTAAACTTAATCTCGTGTCGAGCTTTCCATCGTGATAACCAACCATCTGTCGCTTGAAAATCATTATGACTCAGCTTTTTAGCAAACTCCCCATCTTTATTTTTCAGCATGGGACCACTAATACGTACACCCCGCCCTGTTACGATTGAGAACCACTCATTTAATGCCTCTTCAACATCGGGATCTTTTCCTTCTCTCTTTCGAGACGTTCCTGGTTGCCCTTGACGTGACGCCCATGCATGTCGTATCTCATTTTCTTGCTTTAATAAGCGTACAATTGTTGTCTTGGCGACTCCAAGTGTTTCTGCTAGTTGCCGTTGACTACTAGGTGGTTGGCTATCAATTTTATCGAGTAAACTAATTTTATCACCAAGTGTGAGATCTTTCCTTTTTGACATCTTAACTTTACAAAAGCAGCACTACGAATGACACGTTATAATTCACGCTACCATTACACTACAATAGATGGTGCTGCTACTTTGGTTGGTTGGTTCTTAATCTTGTCACATTTGTTTATCTTTGTTTATCACACTATGTTGGTTGGTTGGTTGGTTCTTTATCTTTTCGAGTATAGTAAGGGTGGCGTTTACTGGTCCGATTAAACGGCGCGCTGGTCATAATAAACGAAGTAAATTGTGATAAAATCATACGTTTGATTCGGTTCTTGCGCATTTGGTCCTAATAAGCGGCTGGTCCCATTAAACGGTGGTCCAATTAACCGGAATCCACTGTATGTGTGTATATATATATATATATATATATATATATATGATGAATAAAACCACGAACGAAAGGATGTCATTAGACGAAAGCGCTTGAGCACCATTCTGTGTTTCCTTTCCTTCGTGGTTTTATTCATCATAAATATTTTTCACGTGTTACTTTCGTGAAATAATTTTCATATATATATATATATATATATATATATATATATTGACGATTGGTTAGGTTAAGTCGTAATGTTTTCGTTAGTTTTAACGTTTTATTTGATGGATTCATTTAAAATATGTCTCCTAAAGATCCTAGTGTAGTTTACGTTCCCCAACTTTGACCTAGTGTAGTTTGTGTCCCTTTTTGCGTCAGAGGGACGTAAACTACACTTGCTCCTTCTTGATTAATTATTTATTCAAAGTGCAAAATAGAACCATCTCGAGAAATATTCTTTCCGTTTTTTAAAAATCTGTTAGATATACATATGGACTCGACAAGTCTAAAACCTAAACGATTGATTAACCCGTTAACGCCGAACGTTTTTGTAGGGTTAAGTCTAAATGCGTGTATTTAAAATGGTACGTATTCGACCTAGTCGGCGTTAGAGGGTTAAATATAAATAGGAAATTTCGCAAGTCAACTTATCTTGAACTTTCATTGATGTCTGAAAAAAAATTTAATTTCACCCTACCGTGTTTTTATCTAACTCAAAATTTTACGTTTAAATTTTTGTATTTTGTTTATCTGTATCACTGTAATTTCCCAACCCAAACTGACTAAGAATTGAAATAATTTTACCACCGTTTACTCAGTTCTTGCCTTTCCTTTCTTTTAAGAGTATTTTGTGGGAGAATAAACTTTTATTATCTGCCAACTTACCGACACTTCTATGATCCCTTTTCATTATTTTATATCGACACTAAAATTATATTGCTTTTAATGTATCGGTTCACCTGAAGATGAGGGCCACCAGCCTTCTTTCGTTAGCTTTATAAGGCTAACTAACGAACATATCACGACCTAACCTAGCCAATCGTCAAGGGCGTGCAGTTGACCTAACGATTGGTTAGGTTAGGTCGTGATATTTTCGTTAGTTAGCCTTATAAGGCTAACTAAAGAAGGCTGGAGGCCCTGATCTTCAGGTGAGCCAATGTATCTATAGAAAGAGAAAAGGCAATAAAGTGTGAACCTTGGAGGCAATGGGATTCAAACCCGCGTCGCGTGGTTTTAGAATCAGTACGCTACCGATCAGCCATCCAGAACCCGAAAATGAATGCTCCTTCTACGTCCATGTGACGTAGATTCGAGTCCCACTGGCTCCAAGTTTCCCACTTTATTGCCTTTTCCCTTTCCCTCTTATTTCTATACGGTTATCGTACTTAAAATACATATATACAGGGTGGGCGGAAAGTAGCTCCCTATTTTGGATTGGTAAAAAAATACGTATATTATTCATTTATTTCAGAAAAAATAATATGAAAAGGTAGGCATACATGGTAGGTTTTCTCTAAAATTCAATGTGGGCTCCAACTCTTTCCACCAGCTTCTGGAGCCGCCCAGGAATGGCGTCCACTGACTTTAGCAGGAACTCCGGCGGGATGGAGGACATGACTTCCCGAATTCGGTCCTCCGGTTCTTCCAATGTCCTCAGTTTGGTGCGGTAGACTTCTTCCTTTACCCACCCACCCCCAAAGAAAGAAGTCGCACGGTTACCGCTGAAAAACGGCAGAATCGGTTCAGTGTAACGGTGTGTGTGGTATGACCTCAGATCAGGTTGTGGGCCCGTTCCTTCTGCGCAACACCATGAATGCTGAGCGGTACCTTGCTATGTTGCGAAACGAGGTCTGGCCGGTTGTCAGCACATGGGAGAACATCGACGATCTGATATTTATGCAAGATGGCGCCCCTCCGCACTTCGCTCTTGTTGTCCGTGAGTGGCTGGATGCCCACTTCCCTGGGCGTTGGATGGGTCGTCGTGGTCCACATCAATGGCCAGCCAGGAGCCCCGACTTGACACCGTGCGACTTCTTTCTTTGGGGGTGGGTAAAGGAAGAAGTCTACCGCACCAAACCGAGGACATTGGAAGAACTGGAGGACCGAATTCGGGAAGTCATGTCCTCCATCCCGCCGGAGTTCCTGCTAAAGTCAGTGGACGCCATTCCTGGGCGGCTCCAGAAGCTGGTGGAAAGAGTTGGAGCCCACATTGAATTTTAGAAAAAACCTACCATGTATGCCTACCTTTTCATATTATTTCTTCTGAAATAAATGGATAATATACGTATTTTTTTACCAATCCAAAATAGGGAGCTACTTTCCGCCCACCCTGTATATATATACAATTATACCTATATATATATATATATATATATATATATATATATATATTATAATATATATATATGAATGCATTTTAATGCAATATATTGGTCATTTTCTTTTATAGAAACTTCTTCGTAAGTTAACTCTACTAAATGAAACCGAACATATCCGCCTTCACTTTATTGAACGTTTGACAGATTTACGAAGAAAAAAGTCAAAGTTGATATGAACTTTTTAACTTTACTTTGTGTTTTTCAAAGGGGAATTGTCCCAAAAATCTTGATCACAATGTGCATAAAATTTGGGTCACCTGAAGATCAGAGCCCCCAGCCTTCTTTAGTTAGCCTTATAAGGCTAACTAAAGAAAATATCACGACCTAACCTAATCAATCGTTAGGTCAACTGTACACCCTTAACGATTGGTTAGGTTACGTCGTGATATTTTCGTTAGTTAGCCTTATAAAGCTAACTAAAGAAAACTGGGGGCCCTGATCTTCAGGTGATCCTAAAATTTATTAGTTAAAATAAATGTAATCTCAACATTTAAGAGAAATGTAAGGTTGGACTTGAAAGCAGGCAGCGTAGGTTAGTTAGGACTGTGCATGCTGTATCTAAAGACTGACACATAGACGATGTCTTGTTTTTAGTGCCTTTATTTTTCAATATCAATTAATAATTTGGATCTTTTCCTTTATAGTACCCGCAGTGACAATTGGTTAGGTTAAGTCATGATATTTTCGTTAAAACTAACGAAAATAACACGACTTAACCTAACCAATCGTTAAGGGCAAAAGAACACAGTAAAACAATGGGGGTGCTATAAAGAAAAGATCCAATAATTTGTGTGGTGTTTAAAAAGTTATGCATATCCCAATTTGTCCATTTTTATTTGTACTTCAATATAAATTACATAGTCTTGAGAATTTAGATAGGGAGTGCCTAAGATATTTGCGTGGTGAGCCATACCAATACTTTAAAAATATAAATATTGTGAACAAAATTTACAAATTATTAAAATTACATTCATGAATTATTCACCCTAGAAAAAGGTTGACTTGTATGAAATGTTCGCTCGATAATTTACTGAACAATTTGGCAGTGTGAGAGTATGCATGATTCGGGGTATACGAATCCTTTGCGATGGTCGTAATAAATTGCATAAATTATAATTTATTTTATTTTATACTTTGGTAACAATGGCTTCGTGTATCTGCAAACAGACCTGATAGCTTGCAAATTTTAAACATATGAAAACTCGGCTAAAAAAAAAAGAAGGGAGTCTACCAGACAAATTTCTGCGTCTCTCAACCAAATTCACGACTTCTTTGAGTAAATTTATTACTAAACAAGACCCTGTTTCGAACTAATTTTGTTTTTTAATGATATTTTGAATTAAATTGTATAGTTGTTGTCCCCATAAGATAATATCATCAGTGGCGGGCTGGTTTGGCCCTTCGGCCGTACGCGTTTGACACTCCTAATTTACATCATTTCTATCTGAAAAAATAAATTTGAAAGCAGTTGGACATTGACTTGAAAACTGACTGTGAATGTAACGAAGCCAACTGCTCTTAATTTAATTCTGAACATATGGAACAAAGCTAGTTTAGCGTACGAGCAGACAATTAGCATATATGATTCTAATATAATTCGGTGTTAATGCTAATGGAAGAACGAAGTTCTAGAATCTAGATGAAGGATTTAACCAGAATCTAATTTGAGAAATGTAATTTCTTCATTATATATATATATATATATATATATATATATATATATATATCAGTCCTGCTTTGTTTTCTAGAGAATGGACTTCTTGGTATGAAAGTGTTTGTGCACAGCTCCACTTTACACTTACATTGGCTTTTCTATTACGTGTTCTTGTGCACTTTTTTATTTTTCTCTTTTAGTATAAGGTTTGGGTAGTTGTTATTATCAATTTTACTATTACTCGTTTCATTACGTGTGTAATAATTTTTGGTCTTCCTTAAATTCTGAACCGTGTTTTATTTGTGAAGTAATTATAATCCATCACAGTTATACATGTATTTAATACTATAGAGAATGTGTAATTTATCAAAATTAACGTATTCTATATCCTCTATGTTTTGCAGGTTTAAGTAATTTTCAGGTGAAAATTAATAAAATGATAAATCTAAAAACATAATAAAAGTTTGATAATGAATAAAAGAGCATCTTGATAAAATCATTGATAATAGTTCTTTGGTACGTATAAGTATTATTCTTTGGTATAGCGCTCTAACTTAATGATACTGATTGATTTACTAAAGTATTTCATGAATGTACCTTTAATGCTAAGATAACTCAATTCTTTGTATTTGTACTATTATTTATTTAATTAACGTAGTTCTTATGTTTTCTTTTGTAGTTGTGTCAAAGATGTTAGTGGTATTTTTAGTTGATTAAAACCTAAGTTGAGCTGTTTACATTTTGGGTCCTACTCATTTCAACGTGTATTATTGTTATTTCTTTATTACATTACTCTTTTGGATCACCTGAAGATCAGGGCCCCCAGCTTTCTTTAGTTAGCATTATAAGGCTAACTAACGAAAATATCACGACCTAACCTAACCAATCGTTAGGTCAACTGTACGCCCTTGACGGTTGGTTAGGTTAGGTCGTGATATTTTCATTAGTTAGCCTTATAAAGCTAACTAAAGAAGGCTGGGGGCCCTGATCTATATGAGATGAATTTCACAATTAAACACGTGAAATGAATGAATGATGCAAACCCTGGAATCTTTTTTCTTTTTCCTTGTGGATGGGTTTTCATCATATATAAATTGACGATTGGTTAGGTTAAGTCGTAATATTTTCGTTACTTTTAACGTTTTATTTGAGTAGGTATACGCGGACAAAGTTTGGGAACGTAAACTACACTAGGATAATGTAAGGGAACGTAAACTACACTAGGATAATGTAGGGGAACATAAACTACACTAGGCACCACAGGGGGACGTAAACTACACTTGCTCCATGTATTGTTCTATATGAGGAATGTAAAAAGGTTGATTAATCAATTATTGGTTATAATTGAACCAAGAAACTAAAATTGTTCATGGAAACAATTGCTTGAACGCGGGAAATGGCCGCTTCTCATTTCGTTTGTGAAAGGAAATTTTGTAAATTCTTGAGTACATGACTTTTAAAATATATGTTAAACACCCATGTAATTTAGAAATAAAACATGAATTCAATTGTCTATATGATTCTGAATAATTTTCGATTAAAGTACCATGTACAGGTTACCTCAAACTCGGGAAATAAATAAATTAAAAGTTAATTTAAAAACTAGAGCGTAGTCATTAAAATTTGACTTGGCTTTATGATGCCCACTTCGCGCTCAAAACTGAGATTCCGCATACAATTATATATTTGTGTAAAACGGGAAAATTCCATTATTTTTACCTTATTAGCATGCTAAAAGGCAGATTAAATTACACTTCCTGAAATTTGGTAATGCCAAAAAATAGAATGAATTAATTAGAAAGTTGACGAAGGAAATTAAGAAAATCTTACGCCCGACAGCGGCGGATCATAAACTAGGCCAAAAAGAGAGGGTATTGTACAAAAAGAAATAAAAAATATAATCAGAAAAAGATAAATCTTTTATCAAAATATTCTTTACATACTGCCGAATAACGTGTCATAAATTTCATGATAGAGACGGGATTGATGTGATTATTAGGAACACAAAAATCTCATCTCAGATCACCTGAAGATGAGGGCTTCCAGCCTTCTTTAGTTAGCCTTATAAAGCTAACTAACGAAAATATCACGACCTAACCTAGCCAATCGTTAGGTCAACTGTACGCCCTTGACGGTTGGTTAGGTTAGGTCGTGATATTTTTGTTAGTTAGCCTTATAAAGCTAACTAAAGAAGGCTGAGGGCCCTAATCTTCAGGTGATCCAAAATCTCCTTTGTGACTGAAGGCAGAAAAACAGCCAACGGCGAGGAGAGACCAGTACATTTTTGGGCGTGACTTCGTAAGGTTCTCACCAAGGACACGTGTTAAAGTTTTGAAGTAATAATAGAAGAATTAGTTCGCCCTAAAAATTAAACACAAAAAATGTGTGGCTCACAAACTCAAACTCAAACACAAACTCAAACTAAGTCTTTCCTAACTTCGAGAAAATACTCGTAAAGAAAACGGGTTGAGTCGAACAATTCAAGACGAAAAAACGTCTCCCCTTAAAAGTTCACTTAAAGAAAACTCGAAAGAAATCTTTTAAAAATCTCTTGTCAACAACCGTGTGTGTGTGTGTGTGTATATATATATATATATATTATATATATATATATATATATATATATATATTATTAGTTTTGCAGAGACTATATCAATTACAAATGGGATTCCAAGAAATTAATCCAGTCAGCTAAGTAGTTCTAATTGTAATTCAAGTAGCACTCAAATCATTTATTCTAATTGCATTATGTATGTTAGCTAATGTGGTAGAACGCCAAACAGGGAAGTGGCTGTAATTTAGATTGTTATTCGGTCCATTCATTTTAATGGTCTTGTATACACCTGTATTCAATTAAATAACTACTAATTGTAGATTAAAATTGTTTAACAGTCCTAGTGTAACTTGTTGATGCATTTTTTTATGAAGTGTCTTGTATTAATTTTGAATTTTGAATTCTTAAGGTAAAAATATATTTATCTCAAGTGTCATTCCTCAACAAATTTTCATTAATGTCAAAATTTCATTTTTGCATTGTAATTTGTTTAGTGTTAAACTCTGACGAATATATTATTTTTGTAAAAGGCTTTTCAATTATTCCCCTGTACGAAAGTAACAAGAAACCTAAACGGTATTATTCTGTCATGTGTTGGCTTGAACGGCAAACAGGCGTAAATAAAATATATACAGTATATGTTAAATAAATCATAAAATAAAACACATCGCATAAGCCATAATGTAAATATATATATATATATATATATATATATATGATGAATAAAACCACGAAGGAAAGGAAACACAGAAAGGTGCTCAAGCGCTTTCGTCTAATGACATCCTCAGTGTTCCTGAGGATGTCATTAGACGAAAGCGCTTGAGCACCTTTCTGTGTTTCCTTTCCTTCGTGGTTTTATTCATCATAAATATTTTTCACGTGTTACTTTTGTGAAATAATTTTCATATATATATATATATACACAGGGTGTCCCATAAGTCCGGCATCATAGGACAAATAATAAAAAAAGGCAAAACAAAAGCTTTTATTTACAGAACGTGCTCAATATGTCCACCATTGTTTTCAATACACAAATTCAGTCGTGATACCCAGTCAGCAAGCACACGGTGAATGATGTCAGGAGTAATGGTGTTACATGCCCCAATAATGCGTTGCCGCAAATGTTCGACACTCCTAATTTTCTCTGCGTATACCAGCGCTTTCAAGTGGCCCCAGAGATAAAAATCTAGTGGCGTGAGATCCGGGCTTCTAGCTAGCCATTCCACAGGCCCTCGACGTCCTATCCAATGACCAGGGAATTGTTGGTACAGGTATTCCCTTACTTGGGTGCTGTAATGTGCAGGAGCGCCGTCTTGCTGGAACCATGTTGGGAAATTTCCTTCTTCGTTCAAGACACTGGGAAATGCTTCTTCCTTGAGCATACGTAGGTAGGTGCCTTCAGTGACATGGTCATCGAAAAAGAGGGGGCCTATGATGCGATCCTTCCAAATGCCACACCATACCATCACCCGAGATGCACCTTGTTCCTTTGAAGAGGTATACCAGTGAGGGTTGTTTTGAGACCAGTAGCGGGTGTTCTGTCGATTTACCTCACCATTTCCATAAAAAACAGCCTCGTCACTGAACAGAATGGTGGACGGGAAATTGGCATCCCGAACATAAATTATGGTTTGTAGAAATAGAAAAATATGAATTTCTCCTATGATGCCGGACTTATGGGACACCCTGTGTGTATATATATATATATATATATATCAACGTAAAGAACGGCGCCTGTATAGAAGACATTCCGCGCAAGATGAGGAGGGAGAACGAACAAATGAAAAAAATGAGGTAACCGCCCGGGAATCGAACCCGGGATCTTCCGATTGCCGGTCAGATATGATAACCATTACACCATGGGCCTCAAAGGTTCTTTACGTTAATTATACTGCGTGTTCTTTGCAGCTGAAAATGTATATATATATATATATATATATATATATATATATATATATATATATATATATATATATACACACACACACACCACATGAAATAATTAAAATTTTAAATTTATCACAAACACAAGATTTACAAATACATTTGCATGTACTGTACTTTATTACATGACTGTCTCTATACAGATGTATAAAAACGAATCTAAACTGCGTTTGGCAAACGCATATAGGCGCTTTACGGGCGATTCAACCGAAATGAAATTTCTCAGCGAAAAATTAATTTATATTCCACGCAGAAATATATTATTTTTTGATAAGAAAGCAAGAACGAATTCATTTCAAAAATAAAATTTCGGAAAAATTTTAAATAATACATAGTTATGTGATTTGCTGTGGAAGTACAGATTACCTGCCTCTCTCTCTCTCTCTCTCTCTCTCTCTATATATATATATATATATATATATATATATGACAAAAGCCAAAATATTCCCACCAGGATTCGAACTCGGGACCTCCTTAATATGGAGGTACGGGTTTCATACAAAAACCAAGCCTGCTAATGCGTTTTATTCCATATATATATATATATATATATATATATATATATATATATATATATTAGTGATGTATGTCGCATCCTCATCTGCATCCGCACCTGCGGGATGCGGATGTTGCGGATGTGTACTATTTACTAAATTGCTATTTTTGAAGCACAATTTGCCCCTCATTCAGTTCAAATACTGAAACTTGTGCAGCCTTCATTTGATCTTTACTGTAACTGGCAATGTCTGTTGTGTATTTGTATAATTAATTGTTCATGCTACAATACATAACAATGTCATAAGCACACTACTTTCCAAGTGGTTGGTGGGATGCAAGACGAGGTGGGTCCTCGTCCCACATCCTGATAACACACAGTTGTGGCGAAAACTCGTCCAAAAAGAGAAGAGTGTATGTAAAAAAATTATAATTACAAAATAATAATATCTAATATCTAATATTATCGAATATCTAATATTTATAACTACCAAAAATCGAAAGTCAATTAAGAAATTAAGTATGAATTTAAACTATCATATTATCAAGCTGACAAATTTATGCATGAACATCCGCGGATGCGGATGTTTGAAATCTGACTTCCGATACATCACTAATATATATATATATATATATATATATATATATATATATATATATATATATAAATATATGAACTGCATACATAAAATACAGCAACTGCACTACAGAATATATAATAAGTTTGCGACGTGTTGCCATGATTTAAAGCTAATACATTCTTCAACTTTACAGACATTGTTGAATGCTGATTCCTTTTGGAAGAAAGCTATATACAAAAGTTATAGTTGTATAACTTTTAAACATTTAATAAGATTTAATTCTCTCCTCTCATCCAACATATTTTATATTGGAAACTTTTTAAGCACTTATTAAAACGTTAAGAAAAGCAGTTTCGGATAAAATCATCATTATTACTGTGACTCGGCAGCAGACCCGGACAAATGGAATGCCACACTAATCAAAAACTGCAAGAATGAAGTCGCTAAGCCCTTGTATTGGGTGTGGAGACGAATACGATCACTAGACACGGAAAAAATACCGAGAATTCCGAAGAGAGCGAACATAGTTCCAATATACAGAGGAGGAGATCGATCCGAGGCCAAAAACTATAGGCCAGTGTCGCTTATATCTCATCTCACCAAAAGTATTTGAACGAATAGTTAGAGAAAAAATCTGACATTTTGGAAATGTCTTCCTGGATTCCGATCAGGAAGATCATGCATATCGCAACTAATGGAACACTATAACAACATTATTGATGCACTTGAAAGTAATGAAAACTATGATGTAACATACGCAGACTTTGGCAAGGCGTTCGACGAGTGTGACCATGGAATCATAGCACATAAACTGAAATATATGGGAATAACAGGAAAAGTAGGAAAATGGATATATAATTTCCGTAGTGAGCGGCGGCATGTCGTTACAATTCAAGGAATATCTTCATCAGTCTCAGAAGTCCTGAGCTCAGTACCACAAGGAACAGTATTAGCTCCACTACTCCACAATGACTGATGACGCGATATTTGAGAGAAAATTAGATAACAGTAAACAGAACAGAAAGAATAACTGGACAGATACTGAGAATCCTTAAAAGAATTGATGGGAAAATAATGATACCTTCATTGAAAACAATGCTCATACCCAAATTGGAATACGGCTAGGTCTTAACATCTTCATATAAAAAAGAAGACATTAGTCAACTTGAAGGGATTCAGAGAAGTTTCATAGCCAGGATGCAAAGAACTAAATTACTGTGAAAGGTTACGTGAATTAAACTTATATTCAGTGGAAAGAAAAAGAGAGAGGTACACCATTATTTACACTTGGAAAATAATGGAGGAACTAGCCACTATTCTTACTTTGAATCCTATAACCACCCAAACAATAGTGGAAAGTAGAAAAGGAAGAATGTGTCGTGTTCACAAATTAAAGGCTAGACAGGGAAAATCCTCAACCCTGAAGGAAAATAATTTTGTTTTGAGATGACCAAGACTGTTCAACTAGCTGCCCAAGGAACTAAGAAACACGAGTGGTGTAGCGGAGAGCAAAAGAAACCAGTTCTCTACTTCACCAGGCCAGCTTGACCTTCGTGAAATGAGGAATCTTTGCGTGGAACATTTGAAAGGTTGAAAGGTTGACTTAATTTAAAAGCGATTTTGTCACGCTTAGGTAAAGCATAGCAAAATATAAAAATTCATGGGCGACATTTTTCGACTGATGAGGCTTTATTGGCATTTAGTTTTATAGGGAATTGATTCGCCTCTTCCCAATCTGGTTATTCTCATTCCCATTCTCATCAAAGAACGAGAAGTCTGAAATTGAGAATCTCAACAACGCAATTCTCAAATGGATCCATTCCCATTCTCACTGTACGATTTCTCAGTTTAAATTAAATTTATCATAGAAAATATCCTTACGCCCTTTCCCAAATTAGGAAACTTTTCCCAAATCTGGAATTCCCACTTCGAAGATTTCCACTTTCAGACCGTAGATGAAAATGAAGATAATGAAGTAAGCAGCTGATTGACTATAGGGGGGGGGGGGATCTTTCTTCGCTGTAACGTCTGTTATTTATGCCTTATCCAGTTCAGGGAAGCAAATTTTAAATGACTGATTATCGCGTGTAAATTGAAGATCATAGAGTATACAAACTTGAGACAGCTAATTATAGTAATATTTTCTTATAACTTCGCTTTACAAGGTTGGCACAGACACGTAATTAATGAATATGTTACGTGATGAAATATTTACTTATTTATATTACGGATATAAAATAATATTTTGCTTCAGGTATTTAACGTAATTACTTTATATTGAGCATTTTTATTTTATTTAGTCATTTATTATTAAGTTCTTGTTTAAATATTTAAATTGTCGTCTCCAATTCAATTTAATTCTTTACTAATGTATTTTCTTAAATCATTAGTAATATCATCTAAACAAATAATAATTATTATTATATATATATATATATATATATATATTAGTTTTATTTCTATGGAAATTCGGCTAATGGAGATGTCCAGTCCACTCAAACTTTTAAATTCAACTTTTGTTTCTATGACATCGCTCTGCTTTCCGAGGCATCCTTTTAATACTTTGAAGTATGGGATTACTATTTCTACTTCTACAGCAACTACTGTACTACTTTCTTTTTTTCTTCTTTTCTTATCTTTTCGTTAACTTTAAAAGAACGAGTTAAAATCCAGAGTTTTTATAAAACGATTCTGAAAATAAAACTAAAATGGGACTGTATTATTTTTCAACAATTACATATTTCAGATTTCGGCTTTATCTCGACGTGTATATATAAACGTATGCGGGTACGCAGTGGAGACCGATTCTTCAATAAATCGTCCGTTCGCTTAGCAATATCAATCTCATCCCCGAAACTGTAGTCAAAAATAAGATTTTTCGCAAAACGTCGTTCCAACTACTGTAAAACAAAACAATTGAAATATGAGAGCAATGAAGGGGTTTTAAGTGAAAAAATGTATGTTCTTTTTTCTTTTTTTTATTCCATAATGTATGAGCAGATTGAAAACAGATGCTCTGAATGGCTATAATATATATTTGAAACGGAAAACATGTAGACAGACATCTTTTCACCAAAACGAATACCTTTATTATGCATATGTATATATCTATTCCATATTAAAATGAAAACGTGTGTATATATATATATATATATATATTATATATATATATATATATATATATATATAGTGCAACAAAAAAAAATTATCCGATTTAAAAATGAAACTGCAAACTAATCATACAAGATAAGATTGAATAATAAAATGGATTCAGCGAGCAAAAGCAAAATATTTTCACTAAATAACCCCTTTTGGGACAGGTTGCAGGTTCAAAATACTTAGTTACGTTTAGAAAACAGTGTCTTTTGATATGATCCTCAACGATAAAGATTCTTTGTTGTAAACATAATTTTGAAAATAAAAATAAAATGGGACTTTGGCATTTTGAACTTGTAACCTTTAAACCTGTAACCTGTAACCCAGAAAAGGTTATTTAATAAAAAGCATTCGATTTTTAGCTGCTCGGTGCATTTTATTATTCATTCCCATCTTGAATGATTATCGTGTAGTTTCATTTTGAAATTGGGTACATTCTTTCAGCTTCAAAACTTTTGTTCTCAATTATAGTGTGTATATATATATATATTAGGGTGTTTCATACCTATAGGGTAAAATAAAAATGAGCTTGGAGTTTTAATCCACACGTTTCTCCGTATTCTAAAGAACAAGAAAACACGTTTGTGCAAGTTTGAACCAGATCGCGCTGCATTTAGAGGTCCCCAACTTTGACGACTTTTTGTCAGTTCATTTCTCGCCTGCCTGCAGTGAAGACGGTTTTCTTCGTCACTTGAGCGGTTCGTGTTGTATAGCCTATTGGACAACTATGGAGGTAATTATATATGCTACTAATTATCTCATTTTACTGTGGTATTGAAATTTATTATTATTTAATTTCTGTCATTTTACTGTGGTAGTGATATTTATTATTAATATTACATGAAATTAATTAGTCTGTTGCATATTGGACAACTAAGCTGGTAATTATTTATGATACTAATTTTACTGCGGTATTGAAATTTATTTAATTAATGAATTGTCAAAGAGAACGTAGTGTACACGTATCAGTTTTATAAATAAAGAAAAGCAGCAACTGGGACTCGAACCAGTGTCATAGCCGTTTGGCGGCATCGCTCAAGTCGGCGTACACAGCACGCTATCCACTCCCTAGATGGTGTAGTGGATAGCGTGCTGTGTACGCCGACTTGAGCGATGCCGCCAAACGGCTATGACACTGGTTCGAGTCCCAGTTACTGCTTTTCTTTATTTAATTAATGAAATTAATTACGATGTGAAATTATTTCTGTGGAATTATTTAGTTTGTTTTCTTTTCCAGGTGTCTACCAGAGCGAAAACAGAAGTGTTTCTTATTAGCCAGACGGATGCGAACATCACATCAAGTGGCCTTCCAACTCAGTTGCAAGTACTCAAAAAGTACTTTTACCACCAAAAGGAGCAAAAATTTGGACGTACTAAATGCCTGAACCTGTGCCTGGATGCCTGTCTCATATTTTGGGAGAGAGCGAGAATCCCCATGATGCGTCGAGATTCGGCCTTGAGGAAGATGGAATCCCTTCTCAAGGAATA
The DNA here is from genome assembly GCA_023014485.1 of Bathynomus jamesi. Classification (NCBI taxonomy): domain Eukaryota; kingdom Metazoa; phylum Arthropoda; class Malacostraca; order Isopoda; family Cirolanidae; genus Bathynomus; species Bathynomus jamesi. Next base: position 181,631 of record JAJOZX010004440.1, on the reverse strand, counting down.
CGACCGGCTTGTGAAGCACAAGTCACATAAAGCAGAGTCCTTCCGAGTGAAGGAGGCGATGTTCAAGGAGGCAATAGCGAAGGAGATCATGGACATTGCTCATTCACAGGCTAAGGAAATGATGAAGAATCAGGAGGACATCCACTTTCTCGACATGCAGCGTGAAGATCCAAATTCCTGCAGCATGGGCCCTGTTGACATGAAGCTTCACTATAAGGAGATTAGGAAAAGGAAGAGGCTGGACAAGATTAAAGAACAACAGGAGAAGGCCAGGAAGGAACAAGGAGCTGCAGAAGATACGGGGGCTTTAGTGATTTCAACTTCGTCAGAGACTGACTCAGATGTCGTTGACCCAACCGTGGAAGTTTTTCCATCCTCCTCCAAGGGAAATACCAAGAAGCGACGCAGGAATCTGATCTCACAGGATGTGACGACTACCTACGATCGACTGAATATTTCGTACCGCGATTCAGCTATGTCGTACGCTGCAGCGGCTAAATCACTAGGTTTTGACTTGGATGAACTGTCCATTTCTGCCAGTACCATGTACCGCACACGCAAGGCTCTCAGGAAGGTGGCTGCTGAAAGTTATCAATCCAACGAAGTTTGTCCTGGTCAGCCTCTTGTCTTGCATTGGGACGGTAAGCTCCTACCTGACAATGAGCAATGGAAGGAGAGCGTTGACCGGATCGCCGTCCTCGTCTCTGGCGACGGCAAGGAGAAGTTGCTCGGCGTTCCTAAGGTGACGTCCGGAACCGGCGAGAAGATAGCGCGAGTTTGCTTGGATTTGGTCAAGGAACACAGGATGGAAGAGCGCGTGCGGAGACTGTCTTTCGACACGACAGCGTCGAACACCGGGATTCATATCGGGGCCTGCGTCCTGATTGAGAAAGGTCTTGGCAGAGAACTCATGTACTTCCCCTGTCGGCATCACATCTATGAAGTCATCCTCAGCTCCGTCTTCAAGCGTGCATACGGCCCTTCAAGTGGCCCCGATATACCCGTTTTCAAGAGGTTTCAGGCACAATGGAAGTTCATCGACCGGTTGGACGTGCGGCCGTACGATTTTGCTCAAGTCAATGACTCTATGAGGGAACTGAGGGAGAAGTCAGTCCTGCTGGTGAGAGGGATGGTGAGCACGTCGCATCAGCGCGATGACTACAAGGAACTGCTACAGTTGGTTCTCATCTTCCTGGGAGAAGCAAAAGTGGTGGATTTTCCTCTCAGAGCCCCTGGCGCTTACCATCACGCTCGATGGATGGCGATAGCCATCTACTCCTTGAAAGTAATTCTACTGAAGAAGCAGTTCAAGATGTCGAGTCACGAGTTGGAAGCTCTGACAGCCGTAGGTCTCTTCGTGTCCCTCGTCTACATCCGAGGTTGGACTCGTGCTGCAACCTCAAGCAAGGCTGCCGCAGTTGATCTGGAATTTCTGCGTGACGCGGAAGCCTTTGCCATGTCGGGATATTCGTGTGTTAACGCTGCGCAAGAAGCCATGTCTCGACACCTATGGTACATCTCTGAGACTCTTATTGCCATGGCGTTCTTCGACGCAGATGTGGCAGATGAAGAAAAGGCTCAGATGGTCGTCAGTTTGGGTAAGCCCGCATCGAAAAAGGAACTCAAGCGACCCCAAGGGAAGAACGTCAGGAATCTTGCCTCGAAACACCTGGCGGAGTTCGTGACAGGAAAGACGATGGCTTTCTTCCATGCATTCGACTTGGACACAGAATTCTTGAAAAAGCCAGTTGCCGAGTGGACTGAAGTAGAGGGCTTCAAGCAAGCAGCGGCAACTGTTAACAAAATCTCTGTCGTCAACGATCGGGCCGAAAGAGCCATCGCGCTCACCAAAGAGTTCAACTGTTCTCTGACGAAGAACGAAGAGCAGAAGCAGTATTTGCTCAAAACTGTGATGCAGCATAGGGCGAAATACCCGAATAAAACCAAGAAGGATTTCATGGACAAATGATTCGCAAGAAGTGGTTATGTTTTTTGTATCTTTGTGAAAATGTGTAGTGAAATGGTACTCGTTTGTTGAATAAAAATTCATTGACAGATTTTTGTTTAATTTTTTCCGTTTATGATCTGCCAGAGCATCAAACTGGGGACCCGTAAACATTAAACTATTGAATTAATACTTCGGTTTATCAGTCTCCTCAGCAAATGGAACAAGGGGATCCATGTGGATTAAAACTTTTCCAAACTTTTAATTTATGAAACACCATATATATATATATATATATATATATATATATATATATATATATACACATTTAAACTGCAAACACGCAGTATAATTAACGTAAAGAACGACGCTTGTATAGGAGAATATTCCGCGCAAGATGAGAGAGAGAGAACGAAACAAATATTATATATATATATATATATATATATATATATATATATATATATTCTGATTGTTAAAAGAATTGGGACCTATCTCGCTTTAACGTACGAGAACCCAGCCAGACAATTTCTTCCTTTGTTTAATATAACATACCATAAATGGGTGTGCATGATTTTGCATATAATGAACTCTACGATAAAATAATTACTAAAATGCGTGGACAAATTATGTTATGGGTGGAGATTAAAGCAGTTACTGATTACAACGTATTTGACATATTTCGCCTACTTCACCGCACGACTCCATATTACGGAAAGCTAAAATATTATTTTATATCGCAATTTTATATTTTTAATTCAAACACTATTTTTGTAATTGTTTTTAATGGGAAAATATAATTTTTTAAATAATTTTTGTAATTGTTTTTAATGAGAAAATCTAATTTAATATTTGGAATCGAAATTGCAAAGTGAATGCTATAAATCAAATTTAATTTATATACAAATTGAGATTTATAATAAATAAAATAAAACTGGATTATTCTAATTGCAAATTTGGTTTCGGTTTTCTCTATATTAAAACGAAATTTAGCTCGAAAATAGAGAATCGTGGAAGGGTAAACAAAACACGTACATACACATACACACACACACGTATTTGCCTTTTAGAGTACGTAGATAACATTACATAAATGTTGCTTACTTATAAAACCTCAGAAATTAAATAGTCATCCGTTAATAGGCTAAAATTAATCTTTTTTTATACTTGCTCAAATAAGATATGTATCGGAAAAATGTTCTATTTTATATCGATATAACTACTGTATTTCCTATCTATCAATTTTCCATCTAATTTCTATCTACTTTGCAACGATATAACTATTATTTAATTAAGCATAAAGAGAAGCAAAACCCATAAACAAATTCATTTAGTATTTCTAAATTCGTTGTAAGTATACGACCCTCACCGTAACACCAATTCCTCTTCATTAGCGAAGTTAAGCGGAGTAGTATGATGGCATTTGGCTAGAGGAATTTGGGGCGCTTTGAAACTTGCCCCTGGAGGAGCCCCCTGAAGGCCTTCCCTTCCGTTATAAGGGGCCCCCTTCCTTAAGTTCCTCACCCCATTTATGAGACCTCATCGTCCTTAATGAGGGGCATTTCGGGGTTTGTCCCTTGAGGGACCCTTGCGGGGGCCCCTCCTCCTTGGGAAAAAAATTTGTATAAAAATAAAAACTTAAAAAATTAAAAATTAAAAAAAATTGAATTTAAAATTAAATTTTCTTTTTTTAAATCCTCCTGTGGGGTTCTTTCAGGTCTTTCTTGAGACAAAAACAAACAAAAACAGACAAAAACAAACAAACAAACACATTCGAGTCGGAAAAAAGGCAGAGTTCCGGCGCGTTCTGTCATGCTCTTGGGTCCCGCTAGTTTTAACTGCAGGAGGAGCAACATTCCCACTCATCAGACTAAAATTCTGTATATACATATAGTACTTTACAGGTAAAAACTAAATAGCAGAGTCGCCTTATGACTACAAGGTTTGACACTCAATTTTGAACTTTATTCCCTTAAACAATAGAAGTGAAAACTTAAAATAAATGTCTGAAAAAGGGACTGATAGTCAGAAATAGAATCATACGAGAGTATGTATAGACCTCAAAACGTCTTATTATAATTTAATACCACATTACCTCTTCGAATGTAGTTCTATCGCATCGTTTTCGTATGTTAACTAATGCGAACATCACAAAAAACAAAATCAGGTTAAACACATTTTAAATCAAAAACAATTTCATTGTTTAATATCTGTAATATGAAAAATAAAAATGAAGGCTTATTATTTTAATTTAAATAAGTCAATTTCTCTCTTTTTTTAAGGGAAACTGACTTATTTTCATCCGATCTGAAGCTCAAACACAAACTTTTTATACATTCATAACACATGCTCAATTGTTTATTTACTTCTAAATATGTAGTTTTCTGTTATTTACCTCGATATATAAATATCTTCTGGTATGCGAACTAATAATTTTACTGCACATCAAATATTGTTATAAAATTGTGTGTTTAAAGAAATTTCTCTTTAAACGTTAAAAGCAACGTAATTTAAAAATTTTAATGATCTGCTATTTGTATGTAATATTTGTATGTATATACTGATATTTAGACTATACATTTCGTGAATCAACACACGTAAATAACCCGAGATAATATAGCCTTCCCCTCTTTCTATTGTGTAATTATATATGTATATAATAAGTATGGTGTATTCTATCCAACAATAATTACAGGCTTATTGCTATCGCCTCTTGCTTCTCGAAACTACTAGAGAAACTTGTTCCACCGCTTAAATGATTACTTATGAACATCTAAATCCTAATGAGTTTGGTTTTAAAAGATCACACTCAACTGATCTGTGTATCTATGTACTTAAGGAAATTATATTTAGATACACTGACAGTAACTCAACTATTAAGAGCTGTTTCCTAGATATAAAGCAGATGATAGAATGAATCACAATATTTTATTTACAAAACTAGAAGACAGAGAAGTAGCTTCACTTAACTCCGACATTACTGTATTATTTCTCATTAATTGTGTATGTTTCTATCCTTAGTATGTAGCTTAACTTCGACATTGCTGTATTATTTCTCATTAATTGTATATATTTCTCCCTTAGTATGTGATTTGTCATTGTCTTATTAATATTTGTTATATGGATAATGTTCTGCCAATAAACTTATTCATTTTCATTTTTATCTTCATATAAATCAGTGAAATAAATAAACAAGTATGCCTTAAATTTCGATCTGATACCACACAGTTAAAGAAAACGACTAGTGAGTTTTACGAAGGTTACTCTGGTATTTGTGACACGTATTTGTTCCTCTCCTTAACTCACACTCATGATTTTTCCGAATTATCAACCCCCAACTGTAAAATACTTGGTCAAGAACGAACAACATTAATACAACTACACTTCGCATCAAAGGTAAAGATTAATTTATTTAACCTCGTATTAGCTATATAATAATCAACTCTTGGTTCGAAACAAAGAAACGTACAAGTTATTTTTCCAGTCAACTATTATGGCTGTATTTCTGTTGTCAGTTTCTGTACAAACGGCAATAAAGAGACTTTTTTACAATCACAATATATGTACATAATCAACAATGCGCTTTTTACATATGTACAGTATTTAATTCCTAAAGCTTAATAACTAGCCAGGCGTATTTGCGCGAGTCATGTCTAAAGGTGTGTATATATATGTATATATATATATATATAAAGCATAACAATAGTAAAAAACTCATCACTAAATATAATCTCTTTGAAACTCAACTAAAAGAATCTGTAAGTTTTATAAACTATTTAATGTTAAAAAATCAAATTGTTAAAGACGCCAACAACTACCGCAAACAGATTCAGCTAAGACATAATAGAAAATTAAATCAAGTAGGCCTGAAGTCCAACCTTCAACCTCTAAACCCTGATCAAACAATTTTTCTAAGGAGCTTTGAGCAACAACGAAAGATGACTTCTCTCTTTTGGCCTAGATTTTAGGTACCAAATTTTAAGATAAATTATTTTAAACACTTTTAATCATTTCAAAAACTTTTTCATAGTTTAAAACGATTCCCAATAGCTCACGAGACAAAACTTCCATTTCTAAAGGCTTCAATTACCCATATCGTCAATAAACACTTTTGTAACTTTAAACCTCATAAATTTTTTTCCCCCTAATCAATAGTAAAGATATCGCTTGCCTAAAAGAATCATCCAGGGATGACTCCATCATAATTTCACGTCCTGACAAAGGCAAAGGTACCATTCTTCTGAACAAATCAGATGATAATAATAAGGTTAATAACGTCCTCAACGACTCTAATAAATTCAAAACATTAATGGCAATCCTCTAACACTTTCCCCAAAACTTAAAGATAAAACCAACCATTTCCTCAAAAATTATATGATCAAAATAAAATTTTGGAGGATGTTTACAACCAAATACGCTCTTTCGGCTCCTCGCCAGACACTTTACGGCCTCCCTAAAATACACAAACCAAACTTACCCATTAGACCTATCCTTTCTGCCTACATCACCCATAATTACCACCTAGCAAAATTCCTAATTCCACACACTAACCCCCCTAACGCAGAATGAATATTCCTTCCCCAATTCCTACGAATTTACCAAAGAAATACTGACGTTCAACAATTCAAACAACCTCCATATGCCCAGCTTTGACATAGTATCCCTCTACACCATCGCACCAATTAGAGAAGCCATCGACATCTGCACCAACAATTTATTTTCCAACAATCAGAACACAGACCTCAACCTAACGAAACAAGAATTTACCAAACTGCTAACTCTTGTCGCTTCAGACACCTACTTCTTTTCAATAAACAACTTTACCAACAAACCAATTCACTAGCCGTGGGATACCCCTAAGAGCCACACTAGCTAACATCTTTCTCTGTTATCACGAAAATAGCTGGCTACTCCATTGTCCCACCCGTTACAAACCACACCTATATGAAAGATATGTCGATGATACTTTCCTCCTCTTTCACAATGCTAACCACGCCCCTCTTTTTTCTTAACTCTCTCATTTCCGAGAATCAAACCATCAAGTTCACTAAAGAAGAAGAATCTAACAACACTCTACCCTTTTTAGATATAACAATAACAAAACAAAATAATAAATTCAGCACTTCCATATATCGAAAACCTACATATACAGGCGTACAAACTTCTGAAACCACATCCCCTTACTATATAAAATTAACAGCATTAAAATCTTAATACAAAATACAAAATACAATCAGAACTTCGCCACCTACTCACCCCTCGTTACCCTCAAATTAGCCTTCAATTTGTATTCACCAATAATAATAGCATTAAATCGTATCTCAACCATGAAGGAAAAACCCCCAGCCCCTTGTCTCATCCACTATCTACTGTTTTAACTGTACTCACTGTAAAGCGAGTTATATTGACAGCACCATTCCCCAATCTCAAACAAAAGAGGACGAACATCGCGGCATTTCTACCAGAACATCACAACCTTTAAATAAACCATCGAAATCATCAATAAGAGATCATTGACACCGCCACAATCACCCACTGCTCCCCACCAATTTCAAAATTATTAATTCAGCATACCAACCAACTGGCCTCCGCATCCTCGAATCCCTATATATCCTCAGTACAAAATCTACCCTCAACGACTACAGTTCTTACCTCTCTACATTTTATGAAATTTTTTTAACTTTAAATTATTATAGGACTGTACAAATATATTGTATAAAATCTTTTACTACATTTATTTACTTTTTTATTTATTTTTTACTTCGTAGCACTGATGATGGAAATTGAATTTCAGAAACGTCTGACTAATAAACATGTACCACCTTCTCGTCCTCTTATTCCTTACTATATATATATATATATATATATATATATATATATCGTAAAGAACGACGCTTGTATAGGAGAATATTCCGCGCAAGATGAGGAGGGAGAACGAAACAAATGAAAAAATGGTTACCTCATTTTTTCATTTGTTTCGTTCTTCCTCCTCATCTTGCGCGGAATATTCTCCTATACAAGCGTCGTTCTTTACGTTAATTATACTGCGTGTTTGCAGTTAACATGTATATAATGTACGGCATGCGGGAGGTGCCCCCTTGGGGCATTGGTTTCTGCGCGTATGTAGGAGAATTACGGCATTTGATCGAGTGAGGCCCATGGTGTAATGGTTATCATATCTGACCGGCAATCGGAAGATCCCGGGTTCGATTCCCGGGTGGTTACCTCATTTTTTTCATTTGTTTCGTTCTTCCTCTTCATTTTGCGCGGAATATTCTCCTATACAAGCGTCGTTCTTTACGTTAATTATACTGCGTGTTTGCAGTTAAAATGTATATAATGTACGGCATGCGGGAGGTGCCCCCTTGGGGCATTGGTTACTGCGCGTATGTAGGAGAATTACGGCATTTGATCGAGTGAGGCCCATGGTGTAATGGTTATCATATCTGACCGGCAATCGGAAGATCCCGGGTTCGATTCCCGGGTGGTTACCACATTTTTTCATTTGTTTCGTTCTTCCTCCTCATCTTGCGCGGAATATTCTCCTATACAAGCGTCGTTCTTTACGTTAATTATACTGCGTGTTTGCAGTTAAAATGTGTGTGTGTGTATATATATATATATATATATATATATATATATTAGGGCGGGTCGATTTTCCACATGTTTTGAAATCGCAAGGTGAATAAGTGCCCAGTAGTTAGGTTTGGTTGAGAAATGAACCCAAACAAATTTTTAGAGCAAACGGTTTAAGGGCCTGCTTGCGGATTTGCAATTAAAGTTTGTTATGGTTATTGACCCAATTCTCGTTCGTGCGCGGAAAATTCCCAATGGGAAAATTGCCATTGGGATAACTGCCAAAATGGGAAAACTGCCCGTCAGAAAATTGCCAGGCGGAAAATTACCAACTGAAATAAGGGAAAATTCCATTGGAAGTTGTCATTGGCATAATTGCTAGGAGAAATAATTTATGAATAACTTTTCGGATTAAGTACAACGTTAAACTTAATTTGAGGATTGAAAAAAAAGGCTTTAAAATTTAAAAATTATTAAAATTACATATATATATATATATATATTTATTACACAATAGAGGGGAAGGCTATATTATCTCGGGTTATTTACGTGTGTTGATTCACGAAATGTATAGTCTAAATATCAGTACATACATACAAATATTACATACAAATAGCAGATCATTAAAATTTTTAAATTATGTTGCTTTTAACGTGTAAAGAGAAATTTCTTTAAACACACAATTTCATAACAATATTTGATGTGCAGTAAAATTATTAGTTCACATACCAGAACATAATTATATATCGAAGTAAATAACAGAAAACTACATATTTAGAAGTAAATAAACAATTGAGCATGTGTTATGAATGTATAAAAAGTTTGTGTTTGAGCTTCAGATCGGATGAAAATAAGTCAGTTTTTCTTAAAAAAAGATAAATTAATTTATTTAAATTAAAATAATAAACCTTCATTTTTATTTTTCATAATACAGATATTAAACAAAGCAATTGTTTTTTATTTAAAATGTGTTTAACCTGATTTTGTTTTTTGTGATGTTCGCATTAGTTAATATACGAAAGCGGCGCGATAGAACTGTACTCAAAGAGGCAATATGGTATTAATAATGATTATAATAATACGCTTTGAGAATACAACACAATTTCTTGTATGTTTTGAGATCCATACATACTCTCGTACGAGTCTATTTCTGACTTAAACTTTTTAATGCATGAGTTATTTATTTTAAGTTTTCATTTCTATTGTTCGAGGATATAAGGTTCAAAAGTGAGTGTCAAACTCTGTAGTCATAAGGCGACTCTGCTATTTAGTTTTTACCTGTAAAGTACGTATATATATATATATATAATATATATATATGTTACGATAGAAGTGTTCTTCGGGAACCTTATCCTCAATAGGAATATAAAAACAAGAGACACGACTCAACATTTATCGGCCAAACGTTTCGGTCCACTCAGGGGCCATCTTCAGTGACTACATGAAAGCATCTAAAGACAATCAAAAGTATAACTAAAGTAAATACAAATGTCAGAAAAATATACTCTACACAATACAATAAGCAAAAAAATTATCTAGAATAGTAAGAGAATAAAACAATAAAAGTAAAACCCATTAAAAATAAAACGAAAAACTAAAATTTAAAAAATTTAAAAAATTTAAAAAAGGACAAACCTGAATGGTAAGAATTGCAAATAACAACTGGAGAGAAAAAAGGAAAGGAGAAAGAACCTAAGTTACTGCGTTGTATTGAAAAGGTGTTAGTTGGTTGATTAGGAAGCAAGTAATTTTATCGAGGAAAAGCTCTCGTTTAATTCTGGATTTAACTTCTTGATAAAAGGGGATTCTAAAATTTTGAGATCAAGAGAATTAAAAGCAGACGACAGAATCGTAAAGGAGTCCTGGGGGCACGGGTGGTCATGATGCCGGATAGCAGAGGATTCAGGAGTGGAAAGCGGGCGAGAAGTTCGATAAGAAAACCCCAAATGCTTCGAAATCCTAAGTTTTAACTGCAGGGCAGTCTTCCCTACATAGCGACTGGCAGGTTGCACATGTATATAGATAAATAACAAAGGATTTAAAAAAGCACGGGGAGGTGAGCTTTATGGCGGAAAAAAGATTGCAGAAAATTAGGATTAGAATTGATAATTATGAAGTCGCATTGAGGGAAGTGTCTGTCTAAAATAGAGTGGACATCTTTATTAAGTTGAAAAGTTAGTTGGTCTAAAAAAGGAAGCTTAAGATAAACCTTCTGTTTCGGAACCGTAGACTGAATTATTAGTTATTTAAAAATTTTGAAATTAAAGTCTCAGTAGTCGAAGTGCAACAAAAATTATAGTTAAAAAAATCTCTTAAGATACTGCATTTCTAAGTTAAATGAAGACCAACTTGAACAGAGGTGATAAGCTCTAAAAATACGACTTTTAATACTAGCCACCTTAAAACTAAGTGGGATATTGCTAAAAAAATGAGTACCGAGTTGGGTGGTGGTTGGTTTTCTCTATACCTGTGTTGAGAAGCCTGTACTATGTTTATTTACGGTAACATCAAGAAACGAAATTTTATTGTATTGTTCTACTTCCATAGAGAACAATTTCGAAGCATTTGGGTTTTTCTTATCGAACTTCTCGCCCGCTTTCTCCTCCTGAATCCTCTGCTATCCGGCATCATTCAGAGACCCATGACCACCCGTACCCCCAGGACTCCTTTACGATCCTGTCGTCTGCTTTTAATTCTCTTGATCTCAAAAATTTTAGAATCCCTTTTTATCAAGAAGTTAAATCCAGAATTAAACGAGAGCCTTTCCTCGATATAATTACTTGCTTCCTAATCAACCAACTAACACCTTTTCAATACAACACAGTAACTTAGGTTCTTTCTCCTTTCCTTTTTACTCTTCAGTTGTTATTTGCAATTCTTACCATTCAGGTTTGACCTTTTTAAAATTTTTAAAAATTTTTAATTTTTTTAATTTTTTAATTTTAGTTTTTCGTTTTATTTTTAATGGGTTTTACTTTTGTTTTATTCTCTTACTATTCTAGATAATTTTTTTTGCTTATTGTATTAGGTTTTATTATGTATAGTATATTTTTCTGACATTTATATTTACTTTAGTTATACTTTTGATTGTCTTTAGATGCTTTCATGTAGTCACTGAAGATGGCCCCTGAGTGGACCGAAACGTTTGGCCGATAAATGTTGAGAGTCGTATCTCTTGTCTTTATATTCCTATTGATTATATAGAGACTAAAACTAGCGGGGCCACGAACACGACGGAACGCGCCGGAACGCTGCGTAAAAAGTGCCTTTTTTCGTACTCGAATGTATGTTTGTTTTAAACCTCTTTCATGAAAGACCATGAAGTCTTCTAAAGGAAGGCGAGGAACGCAAGGAGGATTTTTCTTCTTTTTTAATTTTTTTAATTTTTAATTTTTAATTTTTTTTGAGGAGGGGCCCGGAAGGGTCCCTCAAGGAACAAATCCCGAAATGCCCGTCATTAGTCATTAAGGACGGTGAGGTCCCATAAATAGGTGAGGAACTTAAGGAAGGGGGAGGCCTCCTGGGGCCAGAGCTGGGCACTTGCGTTTTTTTGCACGTTTTTTTGCGGTACTGCGGTACTACTACCGCACTACCAAACCGGTACCGTATAACGCAGTACCGCAAAGGATCGCTGAAAGTACAGCAGTACCGCTACCGCATTCAAATTTCCCGCGGTACTTTCCGCGGTACCGACCAACACGGTAGTACCGCAGTACCGCAGTACCGCAAAAAAAACCGCACGTGCCCAGCTCTGCTGGGGCCCATCCAGGGGCAAGTTTTGAAAGCGCCCCAATTTCCTCTGGGCAAATGCCATCATACTACGAAGCGGCACTGGGTAGTAGTTGGATGGGAGACCATCTTCCGCATCCAGATCATTTAGCGACCAGTGATTTGGATCCCACGTAAAGCTGTAGGTCCCCTCCGTCATATGACCTTAGATGTTGCGACGGAGGCCTCGAAATTGTTATTTTTTATTGGTACCCTTTGAAGACAGTAACATTTACGGATATTCGGCATATATTTCACGTACCTCAAATATTAGAAATAGAATTTGGTGTCACAATGACCAAATTCATCATCACTTGAATAAAGAAACCACACGTTTAATAAACTAAAATATCAAACGTTTGTATTAATGAAAACAAAAAGAACCTAATTCAAGGGCAGAAATTGGAGTTTTGCCAATCGTTCAAGATTATCCCAATAGCTGACTTTTTTCAGTACCGCGTCAGGATGAAAGCAATTTGCATTTGGGTAATCCGACCGAAACTTACTGCCGATTGGGATACCAGAAATATCGATATATATACAGTAACAGTATACACTATCTATATATATATATATATATATATATATATATATATATATATATATATACATACAGGGTGTTTCAAAAGTTCAGAATCCTAGGAAATATTTATAATGTCTACATATATTAAAAATATTTCCCATGATTCTGGAGTTTTTAAACACAAGTTCGGAAACATAGGAATATTCATTTTTCAATTATATTATAATAATATATATATGTAGCCATTAAAAATATTTCCTATGATTCCGAACTTTTGAAACACCCCATATATATATATATATATATATATATATATATATATATATATATATATATATATATATATAATTTCCTTTCTTGTCGTTATTGTCCATTATTAAATTTCCAATGAGCCAAACACTCGTGTACAATGTAGTAAAATAGGGTAAATACATAAGTATATGAGTAAATTCTACAACTAAACAAGAACAAAAAAAATATTTTGAAAAACTTTTATAGGAAACATCACTGCGTATATCCAAGTTTATATCTTGCATTTTTTAGTCTCTCTCTTCAGTCATATTATAGTTTAGTATCACAAACGGAGCTTCTATACGCCTTCTCGCTGAACAGGCAGGACGGATATTAATTCGATATTTCATTCCGAGAGATTAGTATCATTAGCCCAAAATTGGAATATAAACGCTTGCTTCAAAATGATGATTTTTTCTTATACAGTTTTATTTTGTTTTTGTGTCATACTTTTGTCAAAATATGCTGTCGCCCATCGATTCATGTATTATTATTACCAACATCATCGGGATTCGAATCCTCGACCTCAGTGTTTTGACGTCGCTTATAGGTAAACTGTGTTACCCACTGAGCTAACGGCGCTGACCTTGCGTAACCCTGGTTTTTGCTTTCGCCCGAACTTCTCATTCTGACGAAGGTCAAGCTTTTTGCCCTACCTCGGACCTACAGCTTAACGAATCCGAACGACGACCCGCTAAGGAAGTCTGAAATTACAAAGTCATAGCCTAGATTCGATCCCACGACCTCCTGATCACCAGTTACCCAGGACGAAAAATCCAGTTAAAAAGTTGTAAACATATTTGACAAGAGAAGATGCTACACTTCTGCAAACATGCGAAAAGGTTCTATATAGGAAAAGGTGACGATTTGGGATTAGTATCTTCTTCTGTCCTCGAAGACTCAAAGTTTGACGATAGAATTATGAACATGAGTAATTCCATTGATCCCAAGAATTCCTATAACGGGAACTTATAGATATAAACAAGTTTATATGCGAACTAAATTGTAAAAGTTTTATTTGGGTATCATAGACAACACATACCTATTAAGGCTAACCTTTGTAAAAGATAGATATATATATATATATATATATATATATATATATATACACACACAGGGTGTTTCATAACATGTGGGACACACTTTCAGGATGGATTCAGGACCTGAAAACAATGAGGGCAGGAGGAGAGCAGGAAACGATTCTCTCTTCCATCAAATCCCTCAAATGAGACGGGGTGCGCAGAAGGGCCGACGCAGGTCAATCCTGAACTGTCGTTCAAAGTAAATTGAAATAATGACCAAACACAGAGTAAATGAACCAAATCAGGATTAGAATATCTTTTATAGACACCGAAAAAGTTACCTCATAAATAAATTACACTATGCACCTGTAAATTTTCACACACACACACACACACACACACACACACACACACAGGAGGAGATTGTCGACACTAATCGACCAGGGAAGTACTCCGGGGGGAACGTTAGACAGAAGATAGGGAGTGCTGGAACTCCCGTTTCTCCTGTCACTGTCTTCCTTAACTGATCTTTTCCCGTGTCTCATCTACTCTGTGAGCAGTCCAGCATGCTCTCAAACACATACTTGTCTCCCTATTCTTCGCAACATGTACATGCACCTTACACATTACATAATATTTTCAAAATTACAAAAAAAGGCAACAACATCAAGAGCCTTGGAATCCGCCTGTGGAGAGGACCATAAATGCCTCCACTTCTGGCTCCCCTGCTGCCGATACCGGGAACGCAGACCCGGGAAGTGGGGTTGGATTTACTACCATTCATTCGAGATGTTCTGGAACTCTGCCTGACTTACTTTTCATAAACTTCTGCAACATTCGTGGCCTTTCCTTAAATTTTCAATCTGTTGAACACTATCTCTCCCCCTCTAAACCTCACCTTCTTTTCCTCGCTGAAACTCAGCTCGCTGGGACGACTGACAGCAGCACCTTTCCTGTGCCCTCTTACTTTCTCTATACTCATTTTCACTCCAAAGTTGAATGTTGCATATATGTACGTAATGACCTAACTCGCTCTTGTATTCCGGAACTTGAATCTTCCGAATCCTATACCCTCTGCTTACGGCTTACATGCCAATCTCTATATTTCTCCTAATTCTACTGGTTATCCAAAATTCTTTAACTACCTCACTTCCAAAGTGGAATACATTCTATCCCATTTTCCTTTAGCTGAAATCTCCATTTTAGGTAATTTCAATGTTCACTACCACCTCTGGCTTTCCTTTCATTTCACTAACATCTCTGGTGAACAAGCTTATAGCTCTTCTGTCCTGAATACCCTAGAACAGATTGTACAGCACCCTACTCATATCTTCGATCGCTTTGGAGATAGACCCAACATTTGGGATTTATTTCTCACTTCTCATCCTTTTTCTTACTCTGTCGAACTTTTTTCTCCATTGGGCATCTCACCCCACAATCTTATATCTGTTTCCTGAACTTTCGCTCCAGTTGGGCCTTTGAATCTTCCCAAGAGGAGGCGCCTTTGGCACTTCGGCACCGCTAAATGGGAGGCCCTCAGTACTTCTGTGATTTCCCATAGAATGATTACTGCTTCCGTGGCCGGGGCACTTCCGAGTATGCTGAGCGCATCACGGAGATGATTCTCTCTGGAATGGAGGCGTAGATTCCATATTCTATTACGTCTACTAATGCAAAAAACCTTGGTTTAACTTTACTTGTTGTTCCGCAACAGAGAGGAGTCTTTCAGAAGGTACCGTCGCCATCCAACTCCTGAGTCTCACTCAGATCACGCCAGCTCTACTGGCGATCTTCTTGCATATCTCTCTGACTCTCGGTCATCCCCCTTTCGGATTTTGATGAAACCTTTGATATTGTGCTCGACATATCAAAAGCTGTAGATGGAGTCTGGCACAAATCCTTAATTTCTAAACTGCCCTTCTTCGGTTTCTATCCTTCTATCTGTGCCTTCTTCTCTGATTTCCTTTTAGGCTCATCTATAGCTGCGATTGTACATGGCCACTGTTCTTCTACTAAAGCTATTGGCAGTGGTGCTCCTTACGGTTCTGTCCTGTCACCCACTCTTTTCCTTTTATTTATCAATGATCTCTTAAGTCGCAATTCCTGTCCTCTCTACTCCTATGCCGATGATTCCACTCTTCACTTCTCCACCCCCCTTCGCAAAGCCTCCCTCTCAACAGTTACTTAATGATTCGCGTAGGATGGCTATGGTACACCTGACCTCTGATCTATTTGCCATATCTGATTAGGTCAGTGAAAACCGCGTGGCTTTTAATGCCTCAAAAACTCAATTCCTTCATCTGTCTTAACATTGCTGGCGTTTCGTTTTCTCGTGATATTTTTTTGAAAGATCACATATACTCTCTTTCCAAAACGGCTTCTAAGAGGTTAAGTGTGCTGTACCGCCTCCGCCGTTTCTTCACTCCCGCTCAGTTGCGTTGCTGTGTTTGTACAGGGGTCTTGTCCGCATGGATTATGCTTCTCATGTGTTGGGTGGTTCAATCCA
>JAJOZX010004440.1:147500-162500 GCA_023014485.1 Bathynomus jamesi | reverse complement strand
GCTGGAGCCAGGTTGTGTTGGAAAAAATAAATGGTTATTCTACATACGGCTGTTCTGTAGACCAGGGCTTCTCAAACTTTTTTCACTTGCGACCCCTTGCGACTCAATGTCATAAAAGCAATAGGTACTAACACTGTATATTTATGAAAAAAATAATATTTTCAAATATTTCTGCGACCCCCAATAATATTTACGCGACCCCTAGTTTGAGAAGCGTGGCTGTAGACTCCAGTATGATTCATGTAACCCGACGCTAACACACTCGCCGTGAATTTGACCGATCGGTTCCATTTGTAAATAGTCAATAGTCACGTTTATCGAGTGTTTCGAGCATCCCTTAGAGTTTAGACTTTCTTCGGACATAAACTGACTACGCAAATGATCTGCATTAATAATAGGATGACAAGAATCGAGTATGGAGAAGAAGTTGTAAACAAGGTAGACTTATGATAAGTTACGTATAGAATTTCCTTTCAATTCGAGACTATTTCTTTCCGAAAAGATTTTTATCATCCTACGTAATAATTGGTTAATATACACCTATCTAAAAAGCTTTTGCATTGAATTTCCGATTGAAATAATTAGTGAACACAAACTCATTTATCGGTTCTTATAAGTATACACTCTAAATCAGTGGTGCACAAACTTTTTTGATGTGAGGGCCAAGCGAAGAAAATAACTAAATGTATTAGCCTACTTACTTTCCATCTAAGTCATAAATTGGGTCACTTTTATATTCTAACTTTTTCATTTAATTGAAAAGACACGTGGGGCCACTGAAAAGACCCGTGACACATTTGGCCCGCGGGCCAGGGTTTATGCATCACTGCTCTAAATAGAAGTAAATGTTTCGTTAGACGTTTCATTGTCCCAATTTTGTGAATTTTGAAATGTCTAATGCGTTAAACATTTCCCATTAGTTAAACATTTCGTTAGACATTTCAGTATCAATTGAAATGTCTAAATTGTTACAATTTATTAAAAAGTTTATATGAAAAGAATTGCTTCACTGAATTACTCTTAATAACTTTCGAGTTTCAATTTATATCCATTTCTTCTCGTAATTGACTCTGTATCCTTATCAAATAACTTCTTGTATAATTTACATTATCGAAGTCATTTATCAGTTTTAAATACTCGAATTAGTTCTCCCATACGTGGACGTTTTTCAAATAATACATATCTAGGTCAGCTCATTTTACCTCATATATTTTACTTCTCGGTTCTGGATTCATTCTGGTTGTATTAACCCTAACTCCTTCCGATTTATCAGTGTCTTTTCTCAAGTACAAGCAGAGAACCTGCCCTTCGTGCGGTAGCAAAAATATCCCGGCCTACGGACGGAATATTTTTGGTAGTTCCTGCGGAAGGCTGTTATTACCCTTCGGGTAATACAGAGTTACTGTACAGTTAAAAATAATAATATATTTTTTTTATCTTTGTTTTTTTTAACGAATATATCACGACTTCACCTAACCAATCGTCAAGGTTTCATTTTAAATTAATTTATTTTTTATTGTACAATCAAAAATAATATATATATATATATATATATACCTTTCCTTTAACCTTTCAAATGTTCCGTGCGACAATTCATCATTTCACGAAGGTCAAGTTGTCGCCCCTCCTCTCGAGTTAGCCTGGTGAAATAGAAAGTTGGTTTCTTGTACTCTCCACCTCACAGAGCCAGGTACGCCCGGCTCATCGGGGATTGTTCTGAGCCAGGCATCTAATCTTCTTTTGAAGATGTCCACCGCAACACCACTCGTGTTCCTTAGTTCTTTGGGCAGCTGATTAAACAGTCTTGGTCCTCTCACAACAAAACTATTTTCCTTCAAGGTTGAGGATGTTCCCTGTCTAGCCTTTAATTTGGGAACATGACACATTCTTCCTTTTCTACTTTCCACTGTTGTTTGGGGGGTTATAGGGTTCAGAGTAAGATTAGGGGCTAGTTTCTCCATTATTTTCCAAGTGTAATTAATAGTGTATCTCTCTCTTCTCCTTTCCAGCGAATATAGGTTTAATTCGTGTAACCTTTCCCAGTAATTTAATTCTTTGCACCCATTGATCTTGGCTGTGAAGCTTCTCTGAATCCCTTCTAGATGTTTAATGTCTTCTTTTTTATATGAGGATGTTAGGACCGAGCAGTATTCCAACTTGGGTATGATCAGTGTTTTCAATAGAGGAATCATTATATTCCTATCCCTTCGTTTAAAGATTCTCCGTATCTGCCCAGTTATTCTCTTTGCTCGGTTTACTGCTATCTTATTTTGTGTTTCAAATTTCGCATCATCAGTCATTACAACTCCTAAATCTTTTACTTTAGAATTTCTCTGAATTTCCTGTCCATTTGGAGTATAGTATTCCATGGATTTTAGGTCCTCCCTTTTTCTGTATCGTAACAGTTGAAATTTCTTACTGTTAAACTTCATACTGTTGTCTTCTGACAACTTGTAGATTCTGTTCATGTCTGTTTGCAAATATCCTATATCCCCTGGGTTTCTTATTTTTCTACTGATCTTTTTGTCATCGGCAAAGGATGTTATTGTGCTGTCTCTGGTAACGTCCTCATCTATGTCAGTTAGCATGATTATGAATACTGTTCCTTGTGGTACTGAGCTGAGGACCTCTGATTCTAATGAAGATATTCCTTGAACTGTAACGACTTGCCGCCGCTCACTATATATATATATATATATATATATATCCCCAACTATAATATCGGATCACAACATTATTGAAATAACAACCAATATAAAAGCAACAAGAAAGGAAAGAACACGAACAACAGAAACAAGCAAATTCGAAATTTTTAATTTTCACTCCAAAGTTATAAACTGGGAAGATGTTGCATCCAGCATGGAAGTAATAGATTGGAGAACCATCTTCGAGGCCAAGACAACGGAAGAGATGCTAACGACCTTTGAGGAGAAGACCCTGGAAATTATGGAAAAACATGTCCCAAAAATACAACAAAGGGGAAAGAGAAGCAGGTTCGAGAGACAAAAGAGGTCATTGTTCCGAAAGAGAAAAAAAGTGACTGCAAAATTAAGTAACGCTAAAGATAACAACATCAGAAAAATATTAAATGATAAACTGCAGAGTATCGATTGCGTCATACAGGAACTAATTGAGAAGCATACAGAAAAAGAAGAAGGTGACGCTACAGAAGCGATAAAAGTTAATTCAAAGTACGTCTATAATTTTGCAGACAAGAAGTCGAAAAACTATGCGACTATTGGACCATTGAAAAACGAAGACAGTGCTTTATCTGATGATCTAACAGAAGTATCCGAAATATTAAGAGCTCAGTACGAATCATCTTTCAGTATCCCAAAAACTGACAAACTGATATGCGATAGAAACGTGTTCTTTGAAGAAGAACTACAAGGGGAAAGTATAACGGACTTCGACTTTACGACAGATGATATTACACAAGCTATAGGGAAACTAAAAGCACACTCAGCGGCAGGACCGGACAAAAGGAATGCCACACTGATCAAAAACTGCAAGAATGCAATCGCTGAGCCCCTATATTGGATATGGAGGCGATCACTAGACACGGGAGAAATACCGGGCATCCTGAAGAGCGCGAACATAGTCCCAATATATAAAGGAGATCGATCCGAGGCCAAAAACTATAGGTCTGTGTCGCTTACATCTCATCTCACTAATATATTTGAAAGAATAGTTAGACAGAAAATCTATGACTTTTTGAAAACTCAGAAAAAAATTCATTGATAACCAACATGGGTTTCGGTCAAGCAGATCATGCCTATCACAACTAATGGAACACTACAACAACATTATTGATGCACTTGAAAGCAATGAAAACTATGATGTAATATACACAGACTTTGCCAAAGCATTCGACAAATGTGACCAGGGAATACATAAACTGAAATATATGGAAATAACAGGAAAAGTAGGGAAATGGATATATAATTTCATTAGTGAGCGGCGGCAATTCGTTACAGTACGAGGAATATCTTCATCCTATACCACAAGGAACAGTATTAGCTCCACTACTCTTCATAATCATGCTAACTGACACAGATGAGGACATTACCAGAGACAGCACAGTAACATTCTTTGCCGATGACACAAAGATCAGTAGAAAAATAAGAAACCAGAAGATATAGGATCTCTACAAACCGACATGAACAGAATCTGCAAGTGGACGGAAGACAACAATAGGAAGTTTAACACTAAGAAATTTCAGCTGTTACCGTACGGTAAAAGGGAGGACCTAAAATTCATGGAGTATTATACCCCAAATGGACAGGAAATTCAGAGAAATTCTAAAGCAAAAGATTTCGGAGTTGTAATGAATGATGATGCGAAATTTTAAACACAAAATAAGATAGCAGTAAACAAAGCAAAGAGAGTAACTGAGCGGATACTGAGAACCTTTAAACTAAGGGATAGGAATATAATGCATGATCACATTCTGCATGATTTCCTTCTTTCTGATCATAGACCATTAGAAATATTAATTAATGTTACCAATTTATGCGCAACACGACTTAAGAACTCAATAGGTAAGAATAATCGCGTCGATTGGTCCAATGTCACGATGCAGCAGAGAATAGAATACAAAGACAGAACAAGTCACCTCTTTAATAATTTAGAAATTTTGCACCTTGCCTGTAATAATCCTTGCTCAAATGATCCTCACTGTAAACTCATAGATAGGTATTATAGTAAGATAATATCCCTGATAAGAGAAGCAGGAAGCCCCCTGATTAAATCTTACAACTATCATACTAAGATTATTCCTGGATGGAATGATTTTATTGCCCCCCTGAAGAGGGAATCGAAAGACGCCTATGATTTGTGGTGCTTTCATGGTAGACCCAGATTAGGACCAGTATACTTGACTTCAATATGTGTAGAAGTCGGGGTCAGTATAAGGCGGCCAGAAGGTGATGTAAACAGGAAGAAGAGTATTCGAGCATCAAAAGCCTGTGAAGCTCGCATAAATAACGATAATAACAAATTTTGGAAATTTGTTAAGAATCAAACGGGTGTCAAAAATGTCTTCCCTCCGACAATCGATGGGGTGTCGGGGGAGGATGAAATTGCAAAGCTGTGGAAAAACCACTATTCTAACATTCTTAACAGTGTGAGTCGGGATAATCTTAAGATAGACTGCAGCGAAACGATTGCGGGAGGGACAAGGGAAAATACTTTGATATCATTTTCTGAAGTAAAGAGGTTAATTAAAGAGTTAAAGACTGGTTCTGCGTCAGGGGTAAATGACTTATCGAATGAGCATTTAAAATATGCAAATGACGTAGTATGTCTGCATATATCATTGCTCCTATCAGCTATGCTAGCTCATAGCTATATCCCTGCAGAGTTCATGAGGGTATATATGTTGCCCCTGGTCAAAAATAAGTACCGAGACATTCTGTCCAGCAATAATTACAGGCCTATTGCTGTCGCTTCCTACTTCTCGAAACTACTAGAAAAACTCTTGTTACGCCGATTAAATTATTTCCTATGTACATCTAATCAGTTTGGCTTTAAAAGGTCCCACTCAACTGACCTGTGTATCTATGTACTTAAAGAAACAATATCTAAATACATTGACAGTAATTCAACTATTTATAGCTGTTTCCTAGATATAAGTAAGGCATATGATAGGTGAACCACAATATTTTATTTGCAAAACTAGAAGACAGGAAGGTTCCCATGTACATATAAATTTATTGAAATTTTGGTATTTCCACCAATCTTTCACTGTTAGGTGGGGCAATGTACTATCTGAGTATTTTGGCTCCTCTTGCGGGGTGAGACAAGGCTCCTTGCTCTCCCCTATGCTGTTTAATGTGCATATCGACGGATTAATTGCTTCACTTAATGAGGCAACAGTGGGATGTTGTATAGATAACACAAGGATAAATAACTTAGTTTATGCCGATGATATGGTGTTAATAAGCACCTCTGTTAAAAGTCTGGATCGGCTACTAAAAGTCTGCGAAGTGTATTCGCAGAAACATATTCTTTTTAATGTTACAAAAACTAAGGTTATGCAATTTCATCCTAAAAGCTGTAATCAGCCAACTGATATAAGGTTTAAAATGAATGGTGAAGTAATTGAGGAAGTACAAAAGTTTAAGTATTTGGGTCAAACTATTACCAGCTCCTTGAGTGATGACTCGGATATAAGAAAACAAACTCGAAGCCTGTGTGCTAAAGTGAATATGACCATAAGGAACTTTCGATTCTGTACAAGTGAAGCTAAAGACACTCTTTTTGTACTTTCTGCAGTAATATATACGGACAGCAACTGTGGGTGAATTATAAAAAAGGTTCTGGCAGAACTCTAAATTTGCTGTACAACAGGTCTTTTAGACTCTTACATAAATTACCCCCGAGATGCTTAGCTTCGCAAATGTTTGCTACCCGCAATGTCCCGAGTTTCCCGGAGGTAACAAGACGTGCCCAACACAGTCTAATGCAAAGAATTAAAAAATCAACCAACCCGATCATTCAAGCTATCCATGAGTCCTGCTATTTATCCTCTAAGCTATAGACTTCTTGATACGAAAACGTCTGTCTGTAGCGCCACTTAACTTCGACATTACAGTATTATTTCTAATCAACTGTATATATTTCTATCCTTAGTATATGAACTGTCATTGTATTAATAATATTTGTCATATGGACTATAGTCTGCCAATAAACCTTTTCATTTTCATTTTCATTCATTCATTCATTTTCATTTTCATTTTCATTTTCATTTTCATTCATTTTCATAATGATTCCTCTATTGAGAACACTAATCATACCCAAATTGGAATACTGCTCGGTCCTAACATCCCCATATAAAAAGAAGACATTAGACATCTAGAAGGGATTCAGAGAAGCTTCACAGCCAAGATCAATGGGTGCAAAGAACTAAACTACTGGGAAAGGTTACGCGAATTAAACCTATATTCACTGGAAAGGAGGAAAGAGATATACATCATTACTTACACTTGGAAAATAATGGAGAAACTAGTCCCTAATCTTACTCTGAAACCTGTAACTCCCCAAACAACAGTGGAAAGTAGAAAACGAAGACTGTGTTGTGTTCCCAAATTAAAGGCTAGACAGGGAACATCCTTAACGCTGAAAGAGAATAGTTTTGTTGTGAGAGGACCAAAACTGTTTAAACAGCTGCCCAAAGACCTAAAAAACATGAGTGGTGTAGCAGTGGACATCTTCAAAAGAAGATTAGACGCCTGGCTCAGAACAACCCCCGATGAGCCGGGCGTACCTGGCTATGTGAGGTGGAGAGTACAAGAAACCAACTCACTACTTCACCAGGCCAACTCGAGAGGAGGGGCGACAAGCTTGACCTTCGTGAAGTGAGGAATCATCGCGCGGAACATTTGAAAGGTTGAAAGGTGTGTGTGTATATATATATATATATATATATACATATATATATATACACTGTATATATTTATTTATTTAACATTAAAATTAACCAACTGGTTAGGTTAACTAAATGCCCGGTTAAGTTAATTGAATGCCCGGTTAGGTCAACTGAATGCCAGGTTAGGTTAATTGAATTTCAGGATAGGTCAACTAAATGCCCGGTTAGGTTAACCGGGCATTCAATAATTTTCCTGTAGGTTTCGATTAATTTTAATCAACTTTTACCAAATAATTTTTTCTCTCGAGGAGCCGTTTCCATGTTTTAGGGTGGGACAGATATACAGACAGACAGACAGACAGACAGCATATATATAGATTTTTAAAATTAAAATTTTGTTCTTATTAAAAAAAAAATAATTTTGTTTACTGAATCGTAAATGCAAAGTGAAAAGCACGTGCTAGAGCTCTGCCCATTTTATGACGTGTCCATGATGTCCATATCTTTCAACCAATCCGGAATACGGACGGACGGACAGGACTCCATTTTTATAATTAATATTGATAGACTGTCTGGAGCAAATGTAGTTTACGTCCCCCTGACGTTAAAGGGGAACAAACTACACTAGGTCAAAGTTGGGGAACGTAAACTATACTAGGATTTTTAGGAGACATTTTTTAAATTAATCCATCAAATAAAACGTTAAAACTAACGAAATTACGACTTAACCTAACCAATCGTCAATATATATATATATATATATATATATATATATATATATATACGAGGAGTGATCAAAAGGTATCGATAATTTTATTGCTACGGACAAATGAATGCAAATAAGAAATAACCGTTTACATATGTGAGTCTTCCTGCCCTGTGGCA
The DNA here is from genome assembly GCA_023014485.1 of Bathynomus jamesi. Taxonomy (NCBI): domain Eukaryota; kingdom Metazoa; phylum Arthropoda; class Malacostraca; order Isopoda; family Cirolanidae; genus Bathynomus; species Bathynomus jamesi. Next base: position 154,246 of record JAJOZX010004440.1, on the reverse strand, counting down.
TCTGCAGTCTGAAGCAAAATCTGCTACCATGAGTCAGTAGTTGGTTGGAGCGCTTAAAAGGAGGGTGTGTTTTTGCAGTACGTATAAATCTCTGAAATGGAACAACGCGCGTTCGGAGACGAACGAAATTATTAAAACAGCTTTTGGAAATGATGCTCTCAGTGTAGGTAACGTTTACAAATGGCACAAAAAGTTTAAAAATAGAGAAACATCGCTTGAAGACAAGGAACGCAGTGGCCGCCTTCCACTTCTCATACGGGTGAAAATGTCCAACAGATTCGATTTCTGGTACGAGCAAATGTTTCTCCATTTTTAAACGTTAGCTACACTGAGAGCATCATTTTCAAAAGCTGTTTTAATCATTTCGTTCGTCTCCGAACGCGCGTTGCTCCATTTCAGAGATTTATACGTACTGCAAAAACACACCCTCCTTTTAAGCGCTCCAACCAACTACTGACTCATGGTAGCAGATTTTGCTTCAGACTGTAGACGTCAGAGGGCAGGAAGACTCACATATGTAAACGGTTATTTCTTATTTGCATTCATTTGTCCGTAGCAATAAAATTATCGATACTTTTTGATCACTCCTCATATATATATATATATATATATATATATACACACACGGGCTACGTCGTAGCCAATGTCATAACACCGCTTCCCGTTGATCAGCGAAGGTAAGCGACATTGGGTGGGATAGTAGTTGGATGGGAGACCGTCCGCTGCCTCCAGACTATGTAGCGACCCGTGGTTCGGATTCCACGTAAAGCTATAGGTCCCCTACGTCATATGACCTTAGATGTTGCGACAATAATTATACTGTACAACAGTGAAAAAAAAACGGAAATGAGATCGTCATTTTTATGGCTAATTACACTGGGCAACACGTATTTTATTGAATGATATCTGACACTTGATTCTAGGTAATTTGGGTGCGCTGAATACGAATTTCAACTCGGTTTGGCTCTATCAGGTCCTGATTCTTGTCGACAGCCTATGTGCCATTTTCCAGATTTTTCAAATTAGGACTAAAAAATTAAGTCATGTGTTAAATTTTTTTTCCAAGTTTCATGAATACAAGCAGTTCAAACTACAGTAAAATTACATTATAACGATAGAAATGACTTAAAATAAAAAAACAAACAGATATGAAGCTTTCACTGTGGCAAAAATTTTTTTTGTAAGACTTTCTAGCGTATTTGCTTGTTGATGGCAGGTCTCTTTTCAAGCACCAGCAGTAATCAGCCATCATGTGGGAATCCCAGCGGCCTTGGTACCGTTCCTCCATAATTTTGATATCTTGGTGGAATCTCTCCCCTTGTTCGTCACTTACATCACCTAAATTACTGGGAAATTGGTCAAGATGGCTATTCAAAAAATGCATTTTTATGCTCATATTGCAACCTAACTCTTTGTAGTCCCTTAAAAGTTTTTTTACGATTTCTTCGTAGTTATCTGCCCTATAATTGCCTAAAAAGTTTTCTATCAAGTCCACGAATGAGAACCAGCCATTTTTTTCGCGTTCATTCATGACATTAGGAAAATTGCTGTCTTTAATCATTGTTCTTATTTGTGGACCGTCGAAAATTCCCGCCTTGATTTTTTCATAACTTAAACTTGGAAATTTTGAAGTTATGTATTTGAAACACTCGCCGTTCGTATCTAAAGCTTTTACATATTGTTTAATGAGGTCTAGTTTTATATGCAGAGGAGGAAATATGATTTTATCTCTGCTCACTAAAGGTGGATTAATTACGTTTTTTTCTCCGACAGTAAGTGATGTTCGTGCTGGCCAGATTTGTTTGAAATAATGTTCTTCCTTGGCTCTGCTGTCCCATAAGCAAAGGAAGCAGGGATATTTAGTATACCCTCCTTGTTGTCCTAGCAGAAAATTAACCATTTTTAAGTCAACACATATGATCCACTCGTGCTCCCTATATTTGATAAGATTTAAAACCTTTTCTATATGTTCATACTTTTCTTTTAATTTTGTTGAGTGCCCAATCGGTATCGAGCCGTATAGATTGCCATTATGCAACAACACACACTTAAGACTTCTTTTCGAACTGTCTAAAAACAAGCGCCAATCATTTGCATCGTAAGACTCAACCCCCATCTTCTTTAACAAACCAACTATGTCGCAGCAATATACTAAACTATCCTCTGTTCTAAAATATTTAACAATTTCTTCTTCTCTTTTTCTGTAAAATGAAATGTGTGTGTTTGAAGTAAGCAAGTTTTTCTCTTTAAGTCTTGAAGCTAAAATTTCCGCAGCCTTTTTTGGCAAATTTAGATCCCTTACAAGATCATTCAACTCGGCCTGGTTAAACTTTTGCGGATCGTTTTGACTTTCAAATACGCTGGGGTCAAAATCGGTGTCTGACTCCTCAAAGTGCATAACAATATTTTCAGGAACATCTTCAACTAATTCTTGAGTTGGCAGACCCTTAAATTTTGGAATGAGGATCTCATTTGAATGTAGCACAGGTCGTATCGCGGTGTCGAAATTTGGGTACTCGATACAATGTTTATTTTTCTTAGTGAAGCCCGAAGTCTTGACAAAGCAAAGGTAGCAATCGGTCTCGTGGTTAGTAGGCTCTCGCCACACCTGATATGGAAAAAAAATTGTAAAGCGTTAACAAAAGCGACGAGAGACTTGTTTTTATGAATTTTATAAAAATTATCACCCAAACATTTAACATTTCTATGTGTTTCAACCTTATGCAATATTTGAGATTCTTATAAACATTTTCTGTAAATTTTTGTTTATGTACCTAAGTTACAATTACATTTAGGTAAGTTACAGTATACTAGTGATTAAATTACGTAGTTTTATGAAATCATAAACTTACCATCGGAACTCCAAAAGGTATTTTTGAATCCGAACCCTTCGTCCAATGTCGCAGTCTTTCAATGCATATAGTGCAGGCTTTATGTGGAGCCCACGATTTATCTTGGTCCCCCAGTTTTATGCCAAAATAAGCTAAGTAAGCTCTTTTTACGAAGTCAGTTATATTTGCTCGTTGATGTGGAAGTGTAAAATTTCCACATATATAACAGAAGGAATCAGGGTTGTTTTTGCATTTGAACTTTCTAGTGCTTGATGACATATTGCTTGACTGTTCTGCCAATTTGTAAAGGTATTTAAAGCCCTTAATTCATATAAATTTAAGAAAATCTGAAATATAAACACAAAAATTAGTTTAAATAGGTACTTATTATGAAATAGGTACTTACAATCTATGAAATTAAACTAGAAACACGGATGAGTAGGTACAATATAAATTACGTCTAATTAAATCAACTATATTAAATCACGATGACAAAATTACTCACTAAATCATATGCCAATTCAAAATTATGTTAATGCCCAAACTTAATTAACTAACTCAACTGACTGACTGACTGACTGACTGATTGAATTGACTGATTAACTCTGGAAACGAGTCGCTTTTATATATTTTAGTTGTCCCTCTAGAATACTCTACAGAGAACAGGAACGCTCGAGAAAATTTTAGAATTCTATGATATTTTTAGCTTAATTTACTAATATTAAAATGGGTTAAAAATGACAAAATTAAAAATATTTTTAGAGTGTCACATATAAAAATATACATAATACAACAATACCATAACAATAGGTACAAATACCTAGATAAAAACCTAGTTGCATAATGTGTAACTGCAAAAAGACTTAGCGAGTATTGAGAAAAAACCTTTTTATGAATACGACGAAAGAGGAGGGGTGTTGAGCAAAATTAGGACCTGATAGAGCAAAACCGAGTAAAAATTCGTGCTCAGCGCACCCAAATTACCTAGAAGTAACTGTCAAATCTAATTCAATAGACAAAAAATTGAAATTTGTTCCCCAGTGTTATATGCGTAGATTGCATTGCGAAAATAACACTCATTTATTTGTATCACCCACCGATTTTATGAAAATGACCCTATTTCATTGTATCATTTTGAGAACCACTGGTTCTCTGAACGCATCTTTTACATTTTGTTCAGTCATGCATATGCTGTGGTGGTGGTGTTCGGCTCTGTGTTTCCACTTTGATTTTATGAAAAATTTCTTTCATTAATCATTTAAAACAAAATTGTCAGCCATATTTTATCATAAATCGGTGCTATAAGTGAGTATTATTGAATAACAGCTATCAAATTATGTATATTTCACCGACAAAGTCTATATTGTGTGAAATTGCAAACTGATCTATCATTTTCTTATTTTACAGGTTTTTATTGATGTTATGCTACAATGCCTAGAGAGTGCAAAAATTCGCCAGACAGTTTTTGTTACATTTGTGGGACATTAACGTTAAAACAGTATAAAAGGAAGTTGACTTCTCATGTGAAAAAGCTTTATGAATTATACTTCGCATGCAAAGTTGGTGATCAGGACAAGTACTGGGCGCCTCATATCTGCTGTGTGAGATGTACAAGCTCGTTATCTGCATGGTTCAAAGGCAACGGTCCTGGTCTGGGGTTCGGTGTCCCAATGGTATGGAGAGAGCCGCTGGACCATTCAACTGATTGCTATTTCTGCTTAACGAACATCACAGGTTTGAATCTTTTATTTTTCTGAATATACGTCAAATTTGGTGTTTTTAGCACATTTTAGCATATCCTACTCTGCATAATGTATTACACAATTATGCTATCTTAAGTAGTCAACAATGTCTATTGTCTCACATTACAGGTTGCAATAGAAAAGGGAAAAAGGCTATAGTCTACCCAAATCTTCGTTATGCTATGCGTCCTGTGGAACATTCTACAGATATACCCATCCCTCGTCCTCCAGCTGAAATGCCGACCGATAACACAGACTCTGACAAATCGGAATCAAACGGCAAATGCTATGAAGCTCAAGTCGAGTCCAAGAAAGAACAACATCTCATCACGCAACCTGAACTCAATGATTTGGTCCGTGATTTAATACTTACCAAGCAACAAAGTGAACTGCTGGCCTCACGTCTACAAGAATGGAATCTGCTGGCAGAAGACGTACGAATTACAGCATTCCGAAAGCGCTCCTTGGATTTGCAGGAATATTTCACAATGAAGAACAATCTTTGTTATTGCATTGATATACTGTACATGGTCTGTTCAATGCTCTGGGTTTGTGCTATGAACCGAATCAGTGGAGATTGTTCATTGATGCATCTCTGTACAGCGTACAGTGTTAAGGGTGTACTGTTATACAATGGGAACACAATGCCTTCTGTTCCGATCGCTCATTCAGTTGTCTTGAGAGAAACGTATGACAATGTTGCTTTTATTCTGGACTGTATAAAATACAATGAACATGATAAATGCAAAAAACTTCACTTTTCTACGTGAAGGTCAAAATATGATAATAAAAACCCACTCTAATAGACAGAGTTTATTTCCACAACAGTTTCGATGCGGGTCTCTTTAATAAAAAATTAAAAAATGCCCTTCCAGTGTCGGGTGAACGGGATCTAACCTAGGTGCGAATTTCTTAATGGTCGCTGGACTGTTTTCCCTCTTGTTTTTGGTTCATTCGTATTTCTGTAGCCACCTGAAGAGGATGCCAGTGGGCATCGAAACTGTTGTGGAAATAAACTCTGTCTATTAGAGTGGGTTTTTATTATCATACAATGAACATGAATGGCTTATCTGCGCAGATTTGAAGGTTGTGGCTTTTCTCAATGGATTGCAAACTGGCTAGGATCTCACAATGTTATTCACGAACCACTAGTACGAAAGGAAAAGGTTATCTTGCCGCCACTTCACATAAAACTAGGGCTGATGAAACAATTTGTAAAGGCGTTGAAACAGGATAAGCCTGCCTTCAAATATCTAAAGGAAAAATTCCCCAAAATAAGTGATGCCAAGATTAAAGAAGGCATATTAGTCGGCCCTCAAATTCGACAACTCATGCTAGACGAACACTTTGAAGTGGTGATGGATGAGGTTGAGTTGGCAGCCTGGCGTGCATTCAAAAACGTGTGCAGCGGTCTACTAGGAAAGACTAAATACGACAACTATGCTGCACTTGTGGATCAACTTATCAATTCATACAAACGTCTCGGATGTAAGATGTCATTGAAAATTCATTTTTTGCATTCACATCTCTCATTCTTTCCGGAAAACGCATCTGCTGTTAGCGACGAAAACGGGGAGACATTCCACCAGGATAGAGCCACAATGGAGAGCCGATACAAAGGGAAGTGGAGTCCTGCTATGCTGGCCGATTTCTGCTGGAATTTAAAGCGTGACCAACCAGAAGCATCACACAAACTCCAGCATAAATACGTACAAATAATGAGTTGAAAACAGTATAATACGAGAGTTTTATGTTAATTTTGTGCATATATGTTGAAGTATAGCAATAATTAAACTGTTCCTTATGACAAAGCCTATCTGTTTATCAATATATTCTTATTTTTTGGTATGAAGATTTTAAGCAGTCATTACAAAAAAACGTGACGTGATAGAAAAAAACTATTTTTAGATTTGGAATCAGCACACTCGAAATATTAAGAATGACTGAATGTTATTCCCGTTTTTCTTCTGAACCGAAAATTTGTTGCACAGTGTTATTATATATACAGGGTGGGCGGAAAGTAGCTCCCTATTTTGGATTGGTAAAAAAATACGTATATTATCCATTTATTTCAGAAGAAATAATATGAAAAGGTAGGCATACATGGTAGGTTTCTATAAAATTCAATGTGGGCTCCAACTCTTTCCACCAGCTTCTGGAGCCGCCCAGGTAT